>CM040430.1:38645393-38658184 GCA_022702705.1 Papilionanthe hookeriana x Papilionanthe teres | reverse complement strand
CGACCAAAAAGACAACTCATGATCAAAATGGTAAAATGGTCGATTCGACCCAAAGACCAAGATTGATTGAACCAACGGGTCAACTTTTGACCAAAAATTCAATTTTGGTCAAAATACGCAATCTTTGACCTAATGACCAATTATTGATCCAATAAGTCAATCTCTGACCAAAAAGTCAACTTTGGTTAAAATGGTCAATCTTTGACTTAATGACCAACCCATTGACCTAATAGGCCAACTTTGTCCAAAAAGTTAACTTCAGTCAAAATGGTCAATCATTGACTCAATGAACAACCCATTCACCGAATAGGTCAACTTTTGACCAAAAAGTTAATTTAGGTTAAAATAGTCAATTTTTGACCTAATGACCTCCCTACTGACCCAATAGGTCAAATTTTGACCAAAAAGTCAACTGTGGTCAAAATATTCAATTACTGACCCAACGAACAACTCATCGACCCAATAGGACAACTTTTAACCAAAAAGTCGATTGTGTTCAAAATGGATAATTTTCGACCTAATGACCAATTATTGACCCAATAAGTCAATCTCTAACAAAAATGTCAACATTATTCATAATGGTCAATCCTTGACCCAATGACCAACCCATTGACCCAATATGTCAACTTTTGAGCAAAAAGTCAACTTTGGTGACTTTTTGGTCAAAATAGACAATCCTTGACCTAATGACCAGCCAATTGACCAATTCTTTACAAAAAAGTCAAATTTGGTCAAAATAGTCAATTTTTGATCTAATGTCCACCCCATTGACCCAATAGGTCAACTTTTGACCAAAAAGTTTACTTTGGTCAACATGGTCAATTTCTGACACAATAACCAACCCATTGACCCAATGGGTCAACATTTGACGAAAAATTCAATTTTGGTCCAAATAGTCAATTTTTGACCTAATGACCAACACATTGACTCAATTGGACAACTTTTGACAAAAAAGTTAATTTTGGACAAAATAGTTAATCTTTTACCGAATGACCAATTATTGACCCAATAAGTCAATCTTTTGATCGAATAAGTGAATTTAATTACCGCAAAAGTTGACCCAATAGGTCAAATTTTGGCCAATAAGTCAATTTCTCCAAAAAGTCAACTTTGGTGAAAATGGTCAACCCATGACCCAATGAACATCCCATTGACCCAAAAGGTCAGTCAATTTTGGTCAAAACAGTCAATTTTTGACCTAATGACCACCCCATTGACCAAATAGCTCAACTTTTGACCAAAAAGACAACTTTGGTTAAAAAGTCAACTTTGGACCAAAAAGTCAAGTTTTAGTAAAATAGTCAATCCTTGACCCAATAACCAACCCATTAACCTAATAGATCAACTTTTGACCAAAAGTCAATTTGACCAAAAGTCAATTTTGGTTAAAATAGTCAAATTTTAACCTAATGACCACCCATTGACAGCTTTTGACCAAAAAGTAAACATTGGTCAAAATGGTCAATTTCTGACCCATTGATCACCTCATTGACCCAAAGGGTCATCTTTTGACCAAAAATTCATTTTTGGTTAAAATAGTTAATATTTGACCTAACAACCAATTATTGACCCAATAAGTCAATCTTTGACCAAAAGGTAACTTTGGTCAAAATGGTCAATCCTTGACCTAATGAACAACCCTTTGATCAACTTTTGACCAAAAAGTCAAATTTGGTCAAAATAGTCAATTTTTGACCTAATGGCCACCATAGACCCGATTTGTCAACTTTCGACCAAAAAGTTAACTTTGAACGAAATGGTTAATCCTCGATCTAATGACCAACCCATTGACCCAATAAGTCGACTTTTGACAAAAAAGTCAACTTTGGTCAAAATGGTCAATTTATGACCCAACGACCAACGCATTGACCCAATAGATCAACTTTGGACCAAAAATCAACTTTGGTAAAATTGATCAATCCTTGACTCAATAGGTAAACCTTTGACCAAAAAGTCAATTTTGGTTAAAATAGTCAATTTTTGACCTAATTACCATCCCATTAACCAAATAGGTCATCTTTTTACCAAAAAGTCAACTTTGGTCAAAATGGTCAATTTCTGATCAAATGACTACCCCATTGACCCAATGGGTCAACTTTTAACTAATAATTCAATTTTGGCCAAAATTGTACATTTTTGACCTTATGACCAAATATTAACCCAATAAGTCAATCTTACCAAAAAAAGTCAACTTTGTTCAAAATGCTTCATCCTTGACTCAATGACCAACCCATTTACCCAATAGGTCATCTTTTGACCAAAAAGTCAACTTTGGTCAAAATGATGAATCCTTAACCCATAGACCAACCCATTCAACAAATATGTCAACTTTTGACCAAAAAGTCAATTTTGGTCAAAATAGCCAATTTTGGTTAAAATCGTCAATTTTTGACCTAATGACCACCCCAGTATCTCAATAGGTCAACTTTTGACCAAAAAGTCAAGTTTGGTAAAAATGGTCAATTTCTGAGCCAATGACCAACCCAATGACCCAATAGGTCAACTTTTGATCAAAAAAGTCATCTTTGGACTAAATGGTCAATCCATGACCCAATGACCAATCAATTAAATTAATATGCAAACTTTTCACCAAAAATTTAATTTTGGTCAAATAGTAAATTTTTACCTAATGACCACCACATTGACAAAATAGGTCAACTTTGGTTAAAATGGTCAATTACTAACCCAACGACCAACCCATTTGCCCAACAGGTCAACTTTCGACGAAAAAGTCAAATTTGGCCAAAATGATCTATCCTTGACCAAATGACCAACCCATTGACCCGCTAGGTCAACTTTTGACCAAAAAGACAATTTTGGTAAAAAAGCCAATTTTTTATCTATTGACTTATTAATGACCCAATAAGTCAATCTCTGACTGAAAAGTCAACTTTCGTCAAAATGGTCATTTTCCGACCTAACGACCAACCCATTAACCAAACAGTCTACTTCGACTAACAAGTTAATTTTGGTCAAAATGATCAATCCTCGACTAATGATCGACACATTAACTCAATAGTCATCTTTCGACCAAAGTCAATTTTGATCAAAATAGTTAATTTTCGATCTAATGACCTATTATCGATCTAATAAGTCAATCTCTACCAAAAGTCCATTTTAGTCAAAATGGTCAATCCTCGACCTAACGACTAACCCATTAACCCAATGACAACTTTCGACCAAAAAGTCCATTTTGATCAAAATGATCAACTTCGACCCAATGACTAACCCATCGACCTAAAGTAAATCTTTCACCAAAAAGTCAATTTCAAATTGATGTAATTTCATCTAATGACTTATTATTGACCCAAAAAGTTAATCTCTGACCAAAAAGTTAATTTTAGTCAAAATGACTCAATCCTTTACTCGATGACCAACCCATTGACCGAATAGCGTCAACTTTTGATCAAAAGCCAACTTAGGTCAAAATTGTCAATTTTAACCTAATGACGAATTATCGACCCAATAAGTCGAATATTTGACCTAACGTAACTAACTTTTATCAAAATGATCGAATCCTTGACCCAATGATTAACCCATCGATTTAAAGGTCAACTTTCGACAAAAAAGTCAACTTTGGTCAAAATGGTAAATCATTGACCCAATGACAAACCCATTGACCCAATAGGTAAACTTTTGACCAAAAGGTCAATTTTGGTCAAAATAGTCAATTTTGGACCTAATGGTCACCCCATTGACCCAAGAGGTCAGCTTTTGACGAAAAAGTTAACTTTTGTCAAATTGGTCAATTTCATAATCTAATGATCAACCTCATCAATCTAATGGGTCAACTTTTGTCCAAGAATTCAATTTTGGTTAGAATAGTGAATATTTGACCTAATAACCAATTATTGACCCAATAAGTCAATCTGTGACTATAAAGTCAACTTTGGTCAAAATGGTCAATCCTTGACTTAATGACCAACCCATTGACCCAAAAGGTCAATTTTGCCCAAAAAGTTAACTTCGGTCAAAATGGTCAATCGTTGACTCAATGAACAATCCATTCACCCAATAGGTCAACTTTTGACCAAAAAGTCAATTTAGGTCAAAATAATCAATTTTTGACCTAATGACCTCTCTATTGACCCAATAAGTTAAATTTTGACCAAAAAGTCAACTGTGGTAAAAATATTCAATTACTCACCCAATGAAAAACTCATTGACCCAATAGGACAACCTTTAACCAAAAAGTCAATTTTTGACCTAATGACCAATTTTTGACCCAATAAGTCTATCTCTGACAAAAACGTCAACATTATTCAAAATGGAAAATCCTTGACCCAATGACCAACCCATTGACCCAATATGTCAACTTTTGAGCAAAAAGTCAACTTTGGTGACTTTTTGGTCAAAATAGAAAATCCTTGACCTAATGACCAGCCAATTGACCAATTCTTTACCAAAAAGTCAAATTTGGCCAAAATAGTCAATTTTTGATCTAATGTCCACCCCATTGACCCCAATAGGTCAACTTTTGACCAAAAAGTTTACTATGGTCAAAATGGTCAATTTCTAACACAATAACCACCCCATTGACCCAATGGGTCAACATTTGACTAAAAATTCAATTTTGGTCCAAATAGTCAATTTTTTACCTAATGACCAACACATTGACTCAATTGGACAACTTTTGACAAAAAAGTTAATTTTGGTCAAAATAGTCAATCTTTGACCTAATGACCCATTATTGACCCAATAAGTCAATCTTTTGATCGAATAAGTGAATCTTATTACCGCAAAAGTTGACCCAATAGGTCAAATTTAGGCCAATAAGTCAATTTCTCCAAAAAGTCAACTTTGGTGAAAATGGTCAACCCATGACACAATGAACATCCCATTGACCCAAAAGGTCAACTTTTGACCAATAAACAGTCAATTTTTGTCCTAATGACCGCCCCATTGACCAAATAGGTCAACTTTTGACCAAAAAGACAACTTTGGTTAAAAAATCAACTTTGGACCAAAAAGTCAAGTTTTAGTAAAATATTCAATCCTTGACCCAATAACCAACCCATTAACCTAATAGATCAACTTTTTGACCAAAATGTCAATTTTGGTCAAAATAGTCAAATTTTAACCTAATGACCACTTATAGACCCAATTAGTCAATCTCTGACTAAAATGTCAACTTTGGTCAAAATAGTCAATCCTTGACCCAATCACTAACCCATTGACCCAATATGTCAACTTTTGACGAAAAAGTCAACTTTGGTCAAAATGGTCAATCCTTGACCCAATGACCAACCCATTAATCCAATAGGTAAATTTCTAACCAAAAAGTCAATTGTGGTCAATTTAGTCAATTTTTGATCTAATGGCCACCCGGACAATCTAACGAGTCAACATTTGAATTGCAAAGTTAAGCTCGTCAAAATGATTAGACTTCGAATCTAATGACCAACCAATCGACCCGCATGTCGGGCCTTTTAACCAAAAAGTCAACTTTAATCGAAATGGTCAATTCGACCCAATGACTAACACATCAATCTAACAGTCAACTTTTAAACAAAAAGTCAATTTCGGTCAAAAATACCGATTCTTTGGTCAAAATAGTCAATTTTGTCCTAATGACCAATTATTTACCCAATACGTCAATTTCTGACGAAAAAGTCAACATTGGTCATAATAGTCAATCATTGACCCAATGACCAACCCATTGACCCAATAACTCAACTTTGGTCAAAATGGACAATCCTTAACTCAGTGACCAATCCATTGATTAAAAGTCTAAATTGGTCAATATAGTAAATTTTTGACCTAATGACCAACCCCATTGACCCAATATGTCAACTTTTGACCAAAAAATCAACTTTAGTCAATATGGTTAATTTCTCGACCTAACGACCAACCCATCGACCCAATAAGTCAACTTTCACCAAAAAGTCAACTTTGGTCAAAATAAAAAACCGTTGACCGATTGGTCAATTTTTGAACAAAAGTCAATTTTGATCAAAATAGTCAATTTTTGAGCTAATGGCCACCCCACTGACCCATTAAATCAACTTTTGACAAAAAAGTCAACTTTGGTCAAAATGTTACATCCTTGACCTAATGACCACTTTATTTACCCAATTGGTGAACTTTTGACCAAAAAGTCAAGTTTGGTGAAAATGGTCAATTTCTAAGCTAATGACTCACCCTGTCAATCTAATGAGACAACTCCACTAATAATTCAATTCTCGTCAAAAATTACAATTTTTGACCTAATGACCAATTAATGACCCAAAAAGCAATCTCTAACCAAAATGTCAACTTTGGTCAAAATTATCCATCCTTGACCAAACGACTAACCTATTGACCGAATAGGTCAACTTTTGACTAAAAAGTCAACTTTGGTCAAAAAGGTCAATCATTTACCTAGTGAACACCCTAGTGACCCATTAGCGTCAACTTTTTACTAAAGTCAACCTTCGGGTCAAAATGGTCAATTTCCCGACTCAATGACCACTCTCATTCAATCTAATGAGTCAACTTTCGACCAAAAATTAATTTTGGTCAAAATAGTCAATTTTCGACTTATCGACCAATTATCGACCCAATAAGTCAATCTCGCACCAAAAGTCAACTTCGGTCAAAATGGTCAATCCCTAAATAATGACTAAACCATCGAATCGCACAGTCACTTCGACCAAAAGTCAACTTTATCAAAATGGTCAATCCGAATCTAATGACTCAACCCGCTGACCTAACAGTCAACTTTTGACCAAAAAGTTAATTTTGGTTAATTTAATCAATTTTTGACTTAATGACTACCCATTGAACCAATAGGTCACCTTTTACCACTAAGTCAAGTTTGGTCAAAATGGTCAATTTTGATCCAATGTCCAACACATTGACCCCACATGTTAATTTTTGAACAAAAGTCAATTTTGGTCAAAATAGCCAATTTTTGACCTAATTACCAATTATTGACCCAATAAGTCAATCCGGACAGAAAAGTCAACTTTGGTCAAAATGGTCAATCCTTAACTTAATGACCACCCCCTTGACCCGATTAGTCAATTTTTGACCAAAAAGTCCCTCTTGTCAAAATCCTCAATTTCTGACCCAACGGCCAACCCATTGACCCAATATGTCAACTTTTGACCAAAAAGTCAACTTTGCTCAAAATGAAAACCGTTGACCCAATAGGTCAACTTTTGACCAAAAAGTCAACTTTCATCAAAATGGTCAATCCATGACCTAATGACCACCCCATTTATGCAAGAGGTCAACTTTTGACGAAAAAGTCAATTTTGGTCAAAATGGTCAATTTCAGACTCAATGACCACCCTATTGACCCAATGAGACAACTTTTTACTAATAATTCAATTTTAGTCAAAATAGTTAATTTTTGATGTAATGACCAATTATTGACACAATAAGTCAATTTCTTGCCAAAATTTGAATTTTGGTCAAAATGATCCATCTTTAACCCAATGATGAACCTATTGACCCAATAGGTCAATCTCTGACCAAAAAGTCAACTTTGGTCAAAATGGTCAATCATTGACCCAATGACCAACCCATTGACCAAATATGCCAACTTTTCACCAAAAAGTTAATTTTGGTCAAACTAGTCAATTTTTTACCAAATGACCCAACGACCAACCCATTAACCTAATAAGTCAACTTTTGACCAAAAAGTTAACTTCAGTCGAATTGATTAATCTGTCGACTATACGACCGACTTATCGATCTGATAGATCATATTCGAACCAAAAGTCAATTTTTAGTCGAATACAGTCAAATTTCGATCTAATGACGTATTATTAGCCCGATAAGTCGTCTTCGACCAAAAGGTCGACTTTGGTGAAATGGTCGATTCTCGGCCCGATGACCGACCCATTGATCTAATCAGGTCACGCTTTTCGACCAAAAAGTCGATTTTGGTCAAAATAGCTTAATTTTGGACCTAATGACCTTTATCGACCCGTGGGTCAATGTTGCGACAAAAAGTCGATTTTGGTCGAAAGGATCAATCCTTGACCCAATGAGCGACCCCATCGAATTCCTAATGACCGACTTTTCGACCAAAAAACTTAACTTTGGTCGAAATGGACGATCCGCGACCCGATAACCAACCCATTGACATAACAGGTCAACTTTTCGACCCGAAAGTCAAATTTTTGGTCAAAATAGTCAATTTTCGACCTACTCGTCACTCCCATATACCCGATTGGTCGATTTTCGACCAAAAAGTCAACTTGGTTCAAAATGGTCAATTTCTGACCCAATGACCACCCCATTGACTCAATTGGTCAACTTTTGTTCAAAAATTTAAATTTGGTTAAAATAGTCAATTTTTGACCAAATGACCAACAATTGATCCAACAAGTCAATCTCCGACCAAAAAGTAAACTTTGGTCAAAATGGTCACCGTCGATGCTATCGACCCATTGACGACCAATCGACCCAATAAATCAAATTTTCATCCAAAAAGTGAAGCTTGATCACAAATATGGTCGATCCTCGACAAATCGAACAACCCATCGACCCAACAGGTCAACTTTTGACCAATAAGTCAATTTTGGTCAAAATCGTCAATTTTTAACTTAATGACCAAAAGTCAATCTTTGACCAAAAAGTTAGTTTTGGTCAAAATGGCCAATCCTTAACCCAATGACCAGCCATTGACCCAATAAGTAAACTTTTGACCAAAAAGTCAAATTTGGATAAATTGGTCAATCTTAGACACAATGACCAATTTCTTGACCAAAAAGGTCAACTTTTGACCAAAAAGTTATTTTTTGTCAAAATAGTCAAATTTTGATAGGTCAATTTTTGACCAAGAAGTCAACTTTGGTTAAAATAGTCAATTTCTGACAAAAAGACCAGCTGATTGACCAAATGGGTTAACATTTGACCAAAAACTCAATTTTGGATAAAATAGTCAAATTTTGACCAACTAACCAATTATTTACCCATTAAGTCAATCTCTGACCAAAAAGTCAACTTTGGTCAAAATGTTCAATTCTTGACCTAATGACCAACCCATTGACCCGATAGATCAACTTTTGACCAAAAAGTAAACTTTGTTCTAAATGGTCAATCCTTGACCTAATGACCGATCTATTCACCAAATATGCTAACATTTCACCAAAAAGTAAATTTTGGTCAAAATAGATCGATTTTTTACCATTGACCTGATGACTGACCCATTAATCCAATAGGTCAACTTTCGACCCAAAAGTTAACTTTGGTCAAAATAATCAATCCTTGACCATATGACCAACCCATTGGCCCAATAGGTCATCTTTTGAAGAAAAGTCAATTTTGGTCAAAATAGTCAATTTTTAATCTAATGACATATTAATGACCGAATAAGTCAATCTCTGACAAAAAAGTTAACTTTGGTCAAAATGGTCGATCCTTGACCCAATGACCAACCCATTGACCCAATAGGTCAAGTTTTGTCTAAATTGTCAATTTTGGTCAAAATAATTAATTTATGACCTAATGACTAATTATTGACCCAATAAGTTAATATTTGACCCAAAAGTCAACTTCGGTCAATATGGACAATCCTTGAAAAAAAGAACAACCCAATGACCTAATAGGTCAACTTTTGACCAAAAAGTTAATTTTTGTCAAAATAGTCAATTTTTGAACTGATGGCCACCCGTTTAACAGCTTTTGACCGAAAAGCCAACTTTGGTTAAAGTAGTCAATTTTTGACCTAACGACCAATTATTGACCCAATAAGTCAATCTTTGACCAAAAAGTCATTTTTGGTCAAAATGGTCAGTCGTTGACCCAATGACCAACCCATTGACCCAATAGGTCAGCTTTTGACCAAAACGTTAGTTTTGGTCAAAATGGTCAATTTCTGATCCAATGACCAACCCTTTATTTTAATAAGTCTGTTTTTGACCAGAAAGTCAACTTTCGTCAACATAGTCAATCCATGACCTAATGACCAACTCGTTGACCCAATAGGTTAACTTTTGACCAAAATGTCTAGTTTGGTCAAAATAGTCCATTTTTGACCTAATGGCCAATTATTTACACAATTAGTTAATCTTTGACCAAAAAGTCAAATGTAGTCAAAATGTCAATCTTTGACCTAATCACCAACCCATTGACCCAAAAGGTCAATTTTTGACCAAAAAATTAACTTTTGTCAAAATGGTCAATCATTGACCTATCGATTCAACCCATTGACCTAATGAGTCAACCTTTAACCTGAAAGTTAATTTGTTGAAATAGTCAATTTTCAACCTAATGGCCACCGCATAGACCCAATAGATCAACTTTTGACAAAAATGTTAACTGGGTTCAAAATGGTCAATTTCTGACCCAATGACCACCCCTTTGGCCCAATGGGTCATCTATTGACCAAAAATTTAATTTTGGTCAAAATAGTTAACTTTTGACCCAATGACTAATTATTACCCAACAAGTCAATCTCCGACTAAAAAGTAAACTTTGGTTAAAATGGTCAATGGTTGACGACCAATGACCAATCGAATCATTATCGAGTTAACTTTTCTGAATAATAAAGTCAACTTTGGTCAAAATGGTCGATCCTTAACCCGAAGAACAACCGCATCGGCCCAATGGAGTTCGATTTTTTCGACCAAAAAGTCAATTTTTTACCTAACGACCATTTATCGATCTAATAGAGTCAATCTTCGACCAAAATGTCGGCCTTGGTCAAAATGTTTAATCCTTCGACCCAATGATCAGCCCATCGGAACCCAACGGGTTCACTTCGACGAAAAAGTCAGATTTGGTCAAATTGGTTAATCCTTGTCCCAATGACCAACCCCTTGCCCCAATAGGTCAACTTTTGACCAAAAAGGTAATTTTTCTCAAAATAGTCAATTTTTGGCCTAGTGGGCAACCCATTGACCCAATAGGTTAATATTTGACTAAATGATTAATTTCTGACCTAATGACCACCACACTGACCCAACGGATCAACGTTTGACAAAAAATTCAATTTTGGATAAAATAGTCAAATTTTGACCTAATCACCAATTATTAACCCAAAAACGCAAAGACTGACCAAAAAGTCAAGTTTGGTCAAAATGGTCAATCCTTGACCCAATGGCCAATCCCAGAGTGACACGATAGTATCGACTTTCTGACTAAAAAGTCGAAGCATCGGTTTTAAACGAGTCAATCCCCGACCTAATGACCAATCCATCGACCAAATATGCTAACTTTTCACCAATTCAAAGTTTCAATTTCGGTCAAAATCATCCATTTTTTAGCCTAATGACCCAACGGCCAAACCCCATTAACCCAATAGATCAACTTTTGACCAAAAAGTTAACTTTAGTCAAAATAATCAATCCTTGACCATATGACCAACCCTTTGACCCAATATGTCATCTTTTGACCAAAAAGTCAATTTTGGTCAAAATAGCCAATTTTTGATCTATTGACTTATTATTGACCCAATAAGTCAATCTCGACCCCGAAGTCGAAGCTTTGCGTGCAAATGGATTCGATCCTTGACCCAATAACCAACCTATCGACCCAATGAGTTCCAACTTTTGACCAAAAGGTCAATTTTGGTCAAAATAGGCAATTCTTTGAACTAATGACTCAATTTTCGAGCCAATAAATCAATATACGACCTAAAAGTCAACTTCGGTCGAAAAGCCGATTTCACCAACTGTGCTCAGAAATGGTCAATTTCTGACCAAACGACCAACCCATTGACCCAATAGATCAACTTTAGATCAAAGTGTCAACTTTGGTCTAAATGGTCAATTTCTTACCAAATGACCAACCCATTGACCCAATAGGTCAACTTTTGACCAAAAAGTTAACTTCGGTCTAAATGGTTTCATCTTTCGACCAAATGACCAACCCGATCGACCCAATTAGCAAACATTTCACCTAAAAAGTCAATTTTGGTCAAAATAATCAATTTTTGGCCTAATGACTACCTCATCAGCTCAAATAAGGTCAACTTAGCGTTAAAATGGTGGATTTATGTACCAAATGACTGACTCCAGTCGACCCAACGAGTTCGATGTTCGACCATGAAAGTCGACTTTCGGTGAAAATGATCAATCCACGACATAACGACCAACCCATCGACCCAATGAGTCTCCTTTCGACCAAAAAGTAAATTTTGGTCAAAATGTCTGTTTTCGACACTAATTTAGCAAATTATCGGGCCAATCAAGTTAAACTTCGACCTAAAAGTCGGCTTCGGTCAAAATGGTCGATCCTCTTCCTAATGACTCAACCCCATTTGACCCAATAGGTCAATACATTCGACCAAAAGTCAGCACTTTGGTCAAAATGGACAATCTTTGACCGTAACGACAAACTCCGTATGTGCTTAATGCTCGACTCTTGGGCGAAAAGGCTAATTTTGGTCGAAATAGTCATTTTGACTCTATGGTCACCCACGATTAACCTGATAAGACAACTTCTGACCAAAAAATTAACTTCGCTCAAAATGGTCAATTGTCTCTGACTCAATGACCACCATATTGATCTGATTCGGCGTGCTGACTAAAATTCGATTTTGGTCGAATAGTCGATTTTGACCTAATGACCGATTATTGACTCCAATAAGTCAATCTTAGAGCAAAAAGTTAACCTTGGTCAAAATGGTCATTGATTGACCCGATGAACAACCCATTAATGGTCAACCTTTCGCCCAATGACAAACCTGTTGACCCAATAGGTCAACTTTTGACCAACAAGTCAATTTTGGTCAAAATAATTCAATTTTCGAACCTAATGGCCACACCCTTCGACAAAGATTTCGATAAAAAAGTCAACTTTGGTTAAAATGGCCAATTTCGACCCAAAGACCACCCATTGATCTAATGGGTCAA
>CM040430.1:38359997-38645370 GCA_022702705.1 Papilionanthe hookeriana x Papilionanthe teres | reverse complement strand
GTAGAAATAGTCAATTTTTGACCTAATGACCAATTATAGACCAAATAAGTCAATTTCTGACCAAAAAGTAAACTTTGTTCATAAAGGTCAATCCTTGACCCAATCACCAACCCATTGGTCCATGTCGGCATATTTTTAGGTTAAGTATTTTATTTTGAAAAGGGGTCGCCTAACAGAAATTGTCGGCGAATTTTTAATTTAATTTAAATAAATAATTTGAAAAGTAGTATTTGATTTTTGAAAATAATTTTAAGTTTGAAAATTTTAAGATATGAAAAATCAAACCGATCTCACATCCCAAATAGTTTATATAAACGAGCACCACATCACAAACCGTGTATCTATCCCGAAGAATAGACACACTGCTTGACGATGGGGCTCGATTAAATAAACTAGAAGATTTGTGGCATCCGTTTGGTTTGCGAAACCATTTTATTTGCCGACAAGTTCCCCTGCTTAATATGAAAGCATTAAACAGGGTTTATATTACCTGGGTTCTTAAAATTCCCTATAAGGGCAAGCCCCTATAGTTAATTACATCTTAAGTGACGGGAATCACCTAAGAAAACTCTCGATAATAATCAGTAGTTTTGCTCTCAAGAATTTCAAAGTTTATGTTTTCAAGGGATTGAATTTTGGAATTTCAATAGGGAATGGATCAAACTTGGAACATTTTATTTTGGGAATTCAAAGGAAGAAAGGTAGGAGAAATCACAGATTCGAAGCAAACTTCGATAATTTCCCGACTATCCTATTGTTTGGCTTGAATTTAGGAAAGCCCTAATATTTATTTATTATTTTGATCTTGCCAATTTTTAATTAATTAGGACTTATATTCGTATGATGTAATCATACAAACAGCCTCGAAGATGTGAGGGTTTATGTCGTACCGAACGATCACCTCGGAGTCCTAAGACCGGTTAGGACTTAATTTTACATGATATGATCATGCAAATGCCTAACGATGAGTTGAGGATTTATGTTGAACTAGGCAAACTACCTCGAAGTCCTATGGCTTGGTTATTTAATTCTAAGAAAGTTTTGCTGAAGTAGACTCAGGTTTTGCTGATGACGATGGCCGTGCTGCCCACCATGCTCCGAGCTCCTTGTTGTTGTAGAGGTTTAGTTTTAGAAGTCATAAATCATGAGATGAGAGAAGTGTTCTGGTTTAGAGAAGGTCTTAATTTCCAAGTGTTTTTTATGTTTTAATTAAAACAAATCTTAAAGTCGATTATAAAAACACCGGTTAAGATCCCACGGCTTCATCCTTCCGGCATCGTTATTTTTATCGGATTCACTTAGTCCATATGAATTTTCTAAACTCAACTAAATGAGTTCCACACTTTCATTTAGACCGTGGGAAATCCCGTTAGCAACACGTAGGTTACATCATCCGAGGTATTCCCGATCATCCAACAAGACATTTTAATTTAGTTGTAGTTGTAGTTTTGTTGTTCTGTTTGTGATTAAATTTTGAGTTGTTTTATATTTTGAAATGTTGTGGTAGTGAATTTTATCTTGTAATGACTTTTAATTTAGTTTTGGTTTCAGTTTAGGGGCTATCCTAAAGGTTTTGGTTTTCATGCAACAGTTGTTTATCATGAAAGAAAAGTAAGTACGATGCGATTAAGTAAATTGCAATAAAGTGAATTACAATCAAAATAGAAGCGTACCTGGAGGGTCTTCCCGTCATCCCAAGCTGCACTTAAAACACATATCAGAGCATTTAAGTATTTCAACAAGTACCTAGGTAAAGCTAGGGTAAAGGTTTTGGCTGACTACCAAAATCATAATCCTATAGCTAGTCCTCTCTTATGACGTCTAGGTTCTTGTGTTTTGGTTTAAGGACGATTTTATTCATCAAAGAACAATTAAGTTCAATTTGTTCTTGAAGACATTCCATCATATTGAGGAAGTGCTTAAGACGAATCTTAAACATCTTTTCAATATTTCTGGAATTGTCCTAAGTCCAAATAAACTCAATTGTACAAGTGGATTAATCATCTAGGGTTTTAGTTAGGTTTTTTTTTTCTAGCTCAGTGAATTAGGATATTTGAATATCCTATGAGTGAAGTGACACTTCACTTAATACTCCATTTAGGAGTTATGACAGCAAGAGCTTTTGAGGGCAAATTGATGTTTAAGTGATTTGTGATTTAGTTTAATTTCAATTAATGGGTTTAAGTTTGGAATAGTGTTCAAGTTGTTTTAGATTTATTTTGAATTCTTTATGTCTTAGGTGATGTTATATTTAAGTCAATTTAATTTAATTTAATTTTAATTTAATTTAATTTGGTTTAGTTTTAATTTTAATTTAATTTTATTTTTTAATTTAATTTTAATTTTATTTTAACTTGATTTTATTTTTATTTTATTTAATTTAATTTAATATTTTTTAATTTAATTTAATTTAATTTAGTTTAATTTAATTTAATTTAATTTAATATAATTTAATTTAATTTAAATTTTAATTTAATTTTATTTTTAATTTTAATTTAATTTAAAATTTAATTTAATTTTATTTTAATTTTAATTTAATATTTTATTTTTTTATGGTTTAAGGATGATTTAATTTAATTGTTAAAGCATTAATTTAATTGAAATCTTAGAAGGATTTAATTTAAATGTTTTAACTTTAATTTAATTTAATGATTAAGTCTTTTAGCATTTTAAATCTTGAGTTTGGATTATCATTTTAATTGGGAATTAAATATTATTGAGGTGATTAATTTAGGGATTCTTTAATAAAAGAACAAATCTCCTCCTAATGGTATCCCTATTTTAATAATTCCAATTTTTCATTATTCTTTCAAATTTAATTAATTATTTAATTAAGGTTTATTTTAATTATTTTCAAATTGTTTGGTAGGTTTCTACCCTTTAACTACCTATGTTTCAAACATCCAAAATCAACTTAGTATCAAATATTTTACCCACCCTTTTAATTAAACCTAAAATTTTTAATCATAGGTTAAAATTTTAATTATCATTTTGCCCTTTAAACTTACTAATTTCATAACTCACTAAATTGAGCTTAAATGAATTTGAAAATTTTATGTGACTTCACTCATATATCAATCAAGACATTAGAGGAGAAAATGTGATTTTTCTGTATTTAATTTATTTATGTAATTAATTTTGGTGGAAAATAGAGATTTTCAAGGAAAATTCAATAACATGACCAAGGGAAAGTTTCTGTCCTTAAGAAAATTATGAGACATTCCTAATGACCAGAGGACCACTTGGACCAATTTTGGTGATTTTTTGAATTATATTTTCTTTATTATAATTATCTTGATTTTTGGAGTATTAATTAATTTAAAAATAAAATAAAGGTTGAAAAATGAATTTTATATTTTTCAAAAATCTTTCTAATATCAAGGAAACCAGAGAACCAATTCTTATAATTTTCTAAATTTTCTTTGATTTATTAGAATTATTTTAGTGAAAATGCTAGAAAATACATTTTTTTAATTTTAAAATTACCTTAGGGCTTTAAAATTTGATATCTCATCATAGAGACTTAATAAAAATATGGCGTTTGTTCCTAAGTGATTAAAATTCAAAATGTGACATTTTGGTGAATTTTATTATTTTTGTGATTTTTATTATTTTTTAATTATTAAAAATATTAAAATAATGCAAAAAATCAACTTTTTTGGAAAATTGCAATTTTAATTTTCTTAAATTCACCTGATATCAGAGAGGATCCAAAACCAATTTGGTGAATTTTTGAGAAGTGTTTTGAAGGTTATGAATTTTTGAAATTTAAGTTTGGCTAAATGGCTTAATCAACCCATTTGATAGGGCTAACCAAGTCCAATTGACTTCAAACTTTTATGGTAGGTTCCTCTGATCCTATAGGTCAGTGGAGAATTAATTTTAAGTCAATTTTATGTATGATTAGCTCTAATTAATTAAAGCTCCATTTTGGGTGTTTAAGCCAATTAGGGTCATTCCAAGTGAGTTAACTCAAAACCTATTTTCCCTAGGGTCCTCTGGTCACAAGAAACATCACCAAATTTTCCTAGAATTTATTTCACAACATGCTAATTATTATAATTAAAATACTCAGAATAGTGACCTAGAATTGAAAAAACAATAACTCTTCATAGGGATGGCCTCTGACTTTGGAAAATTCAGGGAATGTCCCCAAATTCAGAGGCTTCAAAAGCCCTATGGTCTCATGCCATGGTGAATTGTATACATGCATGGAGAATTGAAAATGTGCAGAGAGTAAATAAATCATTAAAAATCAAATATTCAATGAAATTAAATGATTTCTTTTCCACATTATTCTCCTCTGTTCACTGAGCAAGAGGGTATTTTTATTTTTTTTTTAGGATTTTCCTACACAAAGTTATGAATTTTCTAAGTTCTGGTAATTAAATAAATAAGAAAAATCCCTATTTTCCTACTTATCCACGCGGCGCCACGCCATCCTGGGCAACTCCGAAGGGCCACGCGGCGCGCTCTGATTCGGCGCCGCCATCCGACTCAGCGCTCCAGGGGCCCGCGGTTCATGTAACATCGCGCTGTCCGACTCAATCCCGACCTACCGCTCGATACACGCTCGATCCGACGGCTCCCAGTCATCGTCTCCAACTGGTGTGCACCCGTGACCGTCAACCTTCTAACCCTAATTTCTCACTCGATTCTCAACGGATTTTTGTGTTCTTATGCTCTATGGATTCGTCTTGAAGAGACGAACACATCCATACAATAAACATGCATTGAAATTGATTCAAATTAAATGGAGAAGCTCTGTAAGCTCGGGAAGAAGAGTGAGTCCATACCTTTGCTCAGAGAAGTGAAGCTTCGATCTGAGAGTTGTGTCACCTTCGATTGGGTCCAAGCAAGCTCCAGATGAAGTCCCTTAGCCTGGTGAATTGTCTAGGTATGATTTCGACCACAGGCGATTTCAACCTTTGGAGTCTGGAACAGGTGGGTGGCCTGGAGAGGGGGCTTTCACTGGGGAACTCCTTCTCTTGGTCTTGTGCAGGTGTGGGTGAGTTTAATTTGACATTGGTGGAGGATTTGGGAGTGTCCTGTTCTGGCTTGAGAATTGAGCTCCAAAATTGAGCTCAATTAGTGGGGATTAGGGCAAGAGAACAGTGGGGATCAAATGCTCTAAGTGTGGGGGAGAGTCTGGAGTGATTTTGGCAGAGTTTCCTAAAGGTTGGTTTTGCACTACTCCATGGCCGAGAGGAGGTGGTGTTTAAATAGGCATGGCTGGAGGGCTTCCCAGGGGGGTTTGAAGGCTGGGATCAGCTGCTCTGGTGAGGAGAAGAAGAGCTATGCTGTCCATTTGGGTTGAGACAAGTCAACAAGGAAGAATTGAATTTTTGGCTCACATGGAGCATTCGGCCATGGTGTTTTCCGGCGGCTCGGTGGTCGGCCGGCCGTGCACTCGGTCACCATCTTGACTCGGTGGGGTCGGGGGTTGGCAATGGTGCGGTCAATCGGAGTTTGACATGTGTAAAGGGGCTGGACTGAAATGGAATGGGGAGAGGCTCATTTTGGGTTCAATTTGGTCAACCCATGTATTTGGGCTTGGTTCACCTTCCCATGGTCTGATTTTGGGCTGGGTGAATCAGTTGGGTCAGCTGGTCTTAAGTGGAGAAGTCTTCATCCAAGAATATTTGGATTATATTTGGGTTAAGGGGAATCATAAGTAAGGTTAATGGCTTTTAGGAAGTGCTTAAAGGACCTCCTCCTTTTGCCCAATGTGGTAAGGTCACATGTAAACTACTCACATGGCTTGCATGTGGCTTAAGAATGGCTTCATGGCTTGCATGTGGCTTAAGAATAAAGCTTGGTCAATTTCATGGAAGTAGAATTTAGGAGTTTTGGTATTTTGGTGGAGAATTTTCATGAAGCTTGATTTGGAATGGTTTAATGATGATTTTGAAACTTAGGGGTGATTTTGATTAAATGGATGATGTGGAGAAATGTCATGTGGGCTTTGGATTGAAAACTTGGGCTTTTGAAATGGTCTTGGGTGGGCTTTTAAAGTTTGGGAATAAATTGGTGGATGGGAAATTTGTAAAAGTTTGGGCCAAATAATTGTTGGGTTTGGTTTAGGGATGTGTCATGAGTGATTTGAAACAAGTTTAAGGTGGTTTGGGTTTGAATTGGGTTGGATTTGGGTTCATTTGGTACATGGGCCAATGTAGGTCAAATTGGGCTTTTTGGTTAAGTGGCCAATGGTAGGCCAAATTGGGTTAACTTGGGATAATGTTGGGCTAATGTTGAAAATGGTGTAAAATTAATGTTGAGAAATGTTTGTAGGGCTGTTTCAAAGAGGTTTCAACATTGGTTGGGTTTGGATTTTGGGGTTTGGGCCTATTTGGGTTAGGTTTAGGTGTAGGCCCATGTAAGGAGTTTTGGCTTTGGGTTGAATTTGAGTTGGGTTTGGGTTCAAATTTTGGGCAAATCATGTTAGTGTTTTGTTTGTAGGGATGTTAGGGAAGGTTTAGAAAAGATTTGGGGTTAATTGGAGTTGAATTGGGTTAGTTTGGGCTAAGTTTGGGTCATGGGTCCAAATTGGGCTTTAAGGTCAAAAGTGAAATTGGATTCAAATACCAATCAATTTGGGCTTGGATTTGGTCTAGATTGGTGTTGGGGATGTTGAATGGAAGTTTAGAATTGATTTGGACCAGAATTTGGGTCAATTGGGTAGGTTTGGTTTGACATTGGGTTCACTTTGGGTTAAAATGAGTCAAATTGGGGATTTTGACAAACGTGGGGTAAATTGACAAAATTGGCCCATGGTGTAGTTGGACAAAATGAAATTGGGAATATTTGGGATTTTCTGGAATTCTCTGCGAATTTTCTGAATTTTTGGATTTTTGGTTCAAGAGGGGCATTTTGGTAATTTGGAGGGTATTTTTGGAATTTTTGGTATTTCTGGCTATGGATGATCAATTTGATTGGTGAGGAAATTTTCAAAGTTAAGTTTGGGGAATTCTGGGTGATTTGGAAATTTTGGAGGGTTTGGGTAATTTCAAAGGTTTTGGGTAGGCTAGGCGGGTCTGGGGTCCTGGGGGTCAAAAATTGAAAATTTGGAAAATTAAAGATTGATCAAATATGAGTGAAATGGAAGCACTTTGGTTGAGCCATGAAGCCATGTTAAGCCTATATGAGCCATGAAGGGACTCATTTGAGGCATTCACTATGTTGTTCCTAACCCTCTTAGCCAAGGGCTTAGGGGTTAAGGACCATCCATGTGAATCACCTTCATGAGTCGGAGGTCAAGTTGGGTATGGGTGTGGTTTTAGGAGGTGTGTGAAAGTGTAGTGTATAAGTGTAGTGTGTGTGTAAGTCAGCCCTTCACCGGACCAGTACCACCCGGGCGAGTCCTAAGGCCAAAGAGTCCTATAGGAACTCATCCTTTAAACTTCCACATTTGATTTCAACCCTCTAGGTGATTAGGGGTCTACAATCAAGTATATGGAGTTTGTAGGGAGTTAAGAAGTGGTTTGAATTTCTAAGTGGTGGGTCCCAATTCTAATCCTCTAGGATAGTCAAAGGAAAAGCCTAAGGCTAGATCCTAAGTACTAAAAAAAAGGAAGAGAAGACCTCATCAAAAATGAGGTCAACAATCCAATAGGTCAAATTTTGACCAAAAAACCAACTTTGGTCCAAATTGTAAATCCTTGAACCAATGACCAACCCACTGACACAATAGATCAACTTTTGACCAAAAAGTCAATTTTGGTCAAAAAGTCACTTTTGACCTAATGACCAATTATTGACCAATAAGTCAATCTCTGACCAAAAAGTCAACTTTGGTCCAAATGGTCAATCCTTAACCCAATGACCAACCCTTTGACCCAATAGGTCAAATTTTGACCAAAAATTGAACTTCGACGACTTTTTGGTCAAAAAGGATAATCATGGACCCAATGACCAAAACATTTACCAAATAGGTCAATTTTTAACCAAAACGTTAATTTTGGTTAAAATAGTCAATCTTTGACCTCATGAACACCCAATGACCTAATAAGTTAACTTTTGACCAAAAAGTCAACTTTTGTCAAAATGATCAATTCTTGACCCAATGACAAAGCCATTGACCCAATATGACAACTTTTTGACCAAAAAATTCAATTTTTGTCAAAATAGTTAATATTTTGCCAAATGACCTATTATTGACCCAATAAGTCACTAACTGACCAAAAAGTCAACTTTAGTCAAAATGGTCAATCCTTGACCCAATGAACACCCCATTGGTCAACTTTTGACCAAAAACTTAACTTTAGCCAAAATTATTAATTACTGACGTAATGTCCAACCCATTGACCCAATTGGTCTATGTTTGACGAAAAAGTTAATTTTGGTCAAAATAGTCAATTTTTGACAAAGTTACCACACCATAAACCCAATAGGCCAACTTTGATCAAAATGGTCAATCATTGACCCAATGACCAAAAAGTCAACTTTTGACCAAAAAGTCAACTTTTGACCAAAAAGTCAACTTTTGACCAAAGAGTCAACTGTGGTGACTTTTTTGTGAAAATGGTTAATCTTTGACCCAATGAACAATCCATTGACTTAATAGGTCAACTTTTGACGAAAAAGTTAATTTTGGTCCAAATAGTAATTTTTTGACCTAATAACCACCCCATTGACCCAAATGTTCAACTTTTGACCAAAAAGTTAACTTTTGTCAATATGGTCAATTACTGACCCAATGACCAACACATTGACCCAGTAGGTCAATCTCTGACAAAAAAAGTTAACATTGGTGAAAATGGTCAATCCTTGACCCAAAAAAGAACTCATTAACCCAATAGGTCAACTTTTGGCTAAAAAGTCAACTTTGGTCAAAATTGTCAATCCTTGACCCAATGACCAACCCTTTAACACAATAGGTCAACTTTTGACCAAAAAGTCCACTTTGGTCAAAATGGTCAATTCTCAAGCCAATGACCAACCAACTGACCCAATAGATCAACTTTTAACACAAAAAATCAATTTTGGTCAAAATAGTCAATTTTTTACCTAATGAAAAATTATTGACCCAATAAGTCAATCTCTGACCAAAAAGTCAACTTTCGTCATATTTGTCAATCGTTGACCCAATGAACATCCCATTGACTAATTAGGTCAACTTTTGACCAGAAAGTCAACTTTTGTTAAAATGGTTAATTCTTGACCAAATGACTAACCCATTGACCCAATAGGTTAATTTTTGACCAAAAAGTCAATTTTGGTAAAAATTGTCAATTTTTGACATAATGACCACCTTATTGACCCAATAGGTCAACTTTGTTTAAAATAGTTAATTTGTGACCCAATGACCAACACATTGACCAAATAGGCCAACTTTTAACCAAAAAGTCAATTTAGGTGACGTTTTGGTCAAAATTGTCAATCCTTGGCCCAATAACCAACCAATTGACCCAGTAGGTCAATTTTTGACCAAAAAGTCAGTTTTGGTTAAAATGGTCAATTTTTGACATAATGACCACCCCATTGATCCAATAGGTCAACTTTTGACTAAGAAGTTAACTTTGGTCAAAATGATCAATTTCTGACCCAATGACCAACCCATTTACCCATTTGGACAACTTTTGACAAAAAATTTAATTTTGGTAAAAATAGTCAATTTTTGACCAAATGACCAATTATTGAGCCAATAAGTCAATCAATACCAAAAAGTCAACTTTGGTCAAAATGGTCAATCCTTGACCTAATGACCAACCCATTGACCCAATGGTCAACTTTTGACCAAAAAGGTATCTTTGGTTAAAATGGTTAATCCTTAACCCACTGATAAACCCATTTACTCAATAGGTCAACTTTTGACCAAAAAGTCTACTTTGGTCAAAATAGTTAATTTTTGACATAATGATCACCCCAGTGACCCAATAAGTCAACTTTTGACCAAAAAGTCAACTTTGGTCAAAATGGTCAATTTCTGACCCGATGACCTCTCCATTGTATTGGGCCAACTTTTGACCAAAAATTCTATTCTAGTCAAAATAGTCAATTTTTTACCTAATAACCAATTATTGACCAAATAAGTTAAAATCTCTGACAAAAAATCAACTTCGGTCAAAATGGTCAATCCTTGACCGAATGACAAACCCATTGACCCAATATGTCAACTTTTGACCAAAAAGTCAATTTTGGTCAAAATAGTCTATTTTTGACATAATGATCACCCCATTGACCCAATAGGTCAACTTTTGACCTAAAAGTCAACTATGGTCAAAATGGTCAATTTTTGACCTAATGACCAACCTATTTACCCAATAGGTCAACTTTTGACCAAAAAGTCAACTTTGATCGAAATGGTCAATCCTTGACACAATGACCAACCCATTGACCCAATGAATCAACTTTTGACCAAAAAGTCAACTTTGGTCAAATTGGTCAATCCATGACCCAATGACCAACCAATTGACCCAATAAGTCAACTTTTGACCAAAAAGTCAACTTTGGTCAAAATAATCAATCCTTGACCCAATGACCAACCCATTGATCCAATAGGTCAACTTTTGACCAAAAAATTAACTTTAGTCAAAATGGTCAATCCTTGACCTAATGACCAACCCATTTACCCAATAGGTTAACTTTTCTCTAAAAATTCAATTTTTGTAAGAATAGTCAATTTTTGACCGAATGACCATCCCATTGACTCGATATGTCAATTTTTTACCAATAAATCAACTTAGGTCAAAATGGTTATGTTCTGACCCAATTACCACCCTATTGACCTAATGGGTTAACTTTTGACCAAAAAGTCAATTTTGTTAAAAATAGTCAATTTTTAACCTAATGACCCAATTATTGGCCCAATAAGTCAATCTCTGTCCAAAAAGTCAACTTGGTCAAAATCGTTAATTATCGACCCAATGACAAACCTATTGACCTAATAGGTCAAATTTTGACCAAAAAGTCAAATTTGGTCAAAATGGTCAATCTTTGACCCAATGACCAACCCATTGACCCAATAGGTCAACTTTTGACCAAAAATTCAATTTTGGTCAAAATGATTAATTTTTAACCTAATGACCAAATATTAACCGAATATGTCATTCTCTGACCAAAAAGTCAACTTTGGCCAAAATAGTCAATCCTTGACACAGTGACTAACGCATTGACCCAATGGGTCAACTTTTGTCCAAAAAGCAACTTTGGTCAAAATGGTCATTCCTTGACCCAATGAACAACCCATTGACCCAATAGGTCAACTTTTGACCAAAAATTCAATTTTGGTCAAAGTAAACAATTTTTGACATAATGACTAAATATTGATCCAATAAGTCATTCTGTGACCAGAAAGTCAACTTTGGCCAAAATGGTCAATCCATGACCCAATGACTAATGCATTGACCCAGTAGGTGAACTTTTGTCCAAAAAGCAACTTTGGTCAATATGGTTAATCCATGACCCAACGACCAACCCATTGACCCAATAGGTCAACTTTGAACAAAAAGTCAACTTTGGTCAAAATGGTCAAACCTTGACCGAATGACCAACCCATTGACCCAATAGGTCAACTATTGACAAAAAAGTTAACTTTAGTCAAAATGGTCAATCCTTGACCCAATGACCAACCCATTGACCCAATAGGTCAACTTTTCTCCAAAAATTCAATTTTGGTAAAAATTGTCAATTTTTAACCTAATGACTGCCCCATTGACTCAATAGGTCAACTTTTGATCAAAAAATCTACTTCGGTCAAAATGGTTAACTGCTGACCCAATTACCACCCCATTGACCCAATGGGTCAACTTTTGACCAAAAAGTTAATTTTGGTCAAAATAGTCAATTTTGGTAAAAATGGATTCTTTGACCCAATAAATCAACTTTTTACCAAAAAGTCAATTTTGGTCAAAATAGTCAATTTTTGACCAAACGACCAACCCATTGACCCAAAAGGTCATCATTTGACCTAAAAGTCAACTTTGGTTAAAATGGTAATTTTTGACTCAATGACTAACCCATTGACCCAATATTTAAGTTTTGAGCAAAAAGTCAACTTTGGTCAAAATGGTCAATCCTTGACCCAACGACCAACTCATTGACCCAATAGGTCAACTTTTGAATAAAAAGTCACTTTTGGTCAAAATAATCAATTTTTGATCAAATGTCCAATTATTAAACCTATAGGTCAATCTCTAACAACAAAAGTCAACTTTGGTCAAAATGGTCAATCATTGACCCAATGAACAACCCATTGACCCAATAGGTCAACTTTTGACCAAAAAGTCAACTTTGGTCAAAATGGTCAAACCTTGACCTAATGAAAAACCCATTGACTCAATAGTTCAAGTTTTAACCAAAAAGTCAATTTTGGTCCAAATAGTCAATTTTTGACCTAATAACCACCCCATTGACCGTATAGTTCAACTTTTGAGGAAAAAGTCAACTTTAGTCAAAATGATCAATTAGTGACCCAATAACCAACCCATTGACCTAGTAGGACAATCTCAGACCAAATAGTCAATTTTTGACTTAATGGCCAATTATTGACCCAATAAGTCAACTTTGGTCAAAATGGTCAATCCTTGAGCCAATGACAGGTCAACATTTGACCAAAAAGTCAAATTTGGTCAAGATTGTCAGTCCTTAACCCAATGACGAGCCCACAAACCCAATAAGTCAACTTTTGATCAAAAAGTCAATTTTGTTCAAAAAGTTAATATTTGACCTAATGACCAATTATTGACCCAATAAGTCAATCTCTGACCAAAAAGTCAACTTTGGACAAAATGGTCAATCCTTGACCCAATGACCAACCCATTGACCAACCCATTGACCCAACAAGTCAACTTTTTACCAAAAAGTCAATTTTGAAAAAATAATCAATTTTTGACATTATGACCACCCCATTGACCCAATAGGTTAACTATCGTTAAAATGGTCAATTTATAACCCAATGACCAAGCCATTGACCCTATAGATCAACATTTGACCAAAATGTCAGTTTTAGTCAAAATGGTCAATTTTTGACTTAATGACTACCTCATTGACCAAATAGGTCAACTTTGGTTAAAATGGTCAATTTCTGACCCAACGACCTACCTATTACCCAACAAGTTAACTTTTGACCAAAAAGTTAACTTTAGTCAAAATGGTCAACCCATGACCCAACGACCAACCCATTTACCCAATAGGTTAACTTTTTACCAAAAAGTTAAATTTGGTAAAAAAAAATCAATTTTTGACCTAATGAAGACCCCATTTACTCAATAGGTCAACCTTTGACCAAAAAGTCAATTTTGGTCAAAATGGTCAATTACTGACCCAATGACCAACCCATTGACCCAATAGGTCAAAAATTAACTTTGGTCTAAATGGTCAATCCTTGAACCAATGACCAACTATTTGACTCAATATGTCAACTTTTGACCAAAAAGTTAATTTTGGTCAGTTTAGTCAATTTTGACCTAATGACCACCCCAATTACCCAATAGGTCAACTTTTTACCAAAAAAGTCAAGTTGGTCAAAATGGTCAATTTCTGACCCAAAAAAGAACCCATTCACCCAATGTCCAACTTCTGACCAAAAAGTCAACTATGGTCGAAATGGTCAATCCTTGACCCAATGACAAGCACGTTGACCCAATACGTCAACTTTTAAACAAAATGATAACTTTGGTCAAAATGGTTAATCTTTTCCCAGTTACCAACCCATTGACCCAATATGTCAACTTTTGACCAAAAAGTCATTTTGGTCAAAATAGACAATTTTTGACCTAATGGCTACCCAATTGACCCATTAAGTCAATTTTTTACCAAAAGATCAACTTTAGTCAAAATGGTCAATTTCTAACTCAATGACCACCCCATTGATCCAATAGGTCAACATTTGACCAAAAATTTAATTTTGGTCGAAATAGTCAATTTTTCATCTAATGACCAATTATTAACCCAATAACTCAATCTCTGACCAAAAAATCAACTTTGGTCAAAATGGTCAATCTTTGACCCAATGACCAACCCGTTGACCCAATAGGTTAACTTTTGACCAAAAAGTCAACTTTGGTCAAAATGGTAAATCCTTGACCCAATGACCAACCCACTTACCCAAAAGATTAACTTTTGACCAAAAAGTGTATTTTGGTCAAAAAAGTCAATTTTTGACCTAATGACGAATTATTAACCTAATAAGTCAACCTCTGAACAAAAAGTTAATTTTGGTCAAAATGGTCAAACCTTGACCGAAAGACCAACTCATTGACTCAATACATCAAATTTTGACGAAAAAGTTAATTTTGGTCAAAATAGTAAATTTTAGACATAATGATGACCCCATTGACCAAATAGGTCAACTTTAGTTAAAATGGTCAATTTCTGACCCAAAGACCAAGGCATTGACACAATAAGTCAACTTTTTACCAAAAATTCAACTTTGGTGACTTTTTGGTCAAAAATGTTAATCTTGGACTCAATGACCAACCCATTGACCTAATAGGTCAGTTTTGACCAAAACATTAATTTTGGTTAAAATAATCAATCTTTGACCTAATGACCACCTAATGATATAATAGGTCAACTTTTGACCAAAAAGTTAACTTTTGTCAAAATTGAATTTTTGACCCAGTGACAAACCCTTTGACCCAATATGATAACTTTTGACCAAAAAATCTAATTTTTGTCAAAATAGTCAATTTTTTACCAAATGACCAATTTTTGACCCAATAAGTCAATAACTGACCAAAAAGTTAACTTTGGTCAAAATGGTCAATCCTTGACCAAATGAACACCCCAATGACCCAATTGGTCAACTTTTGACCAAAAAGTCAACTTTGGTCAAAATTGTCAATTCATGATCTAATGACAAACCCAATAACCCAATGGGTCAACTTTTGACCAAAAAGTCAGATTTGGTCAAAATAGTCAATTTTTGTTTAAATGACAAATTTTAGTCAAAATGGTTAATCATTAATCCAATGACCAAAAAGTCAACTGTGGTGACTTTTTGGTCAAAATGGTCAATCCTTGACCCAATGAGCAACCCATTGATCCAATAGGTCAACTTTTGACCAAAAAGTCAATTTTGGTCAAAAAAGTCAATTTTTGACATAATGACCACCCCATTGGCCCAATAGGTCAACTTTTATTAAAATGGACAATTTCTGACATAATGACCAACATATTGACCCTATAGGTCAACAGTTGACCAAAAAGTCAGTTTTAGTTAAAATGGTCATTTTTTAACTAATGCCCACCTCATTGACCCAATAGGTCAACTTTTGTTTAAATGGCCAATTTCTGACCCAACGCATACCCATTAACCCAATAGGTCTACTTTTGATCAAAAAGTTAACTTTGGTCAAAATGATCAACCTATGACCCAATGACCAACCCATTTACCTAATAGGTTAACTTGTTACCCAAAAGACAATTTTGGTCAAGAAAAGTCAATGACCTAATGACCACCCCATTTACCCAATAGGTCAACTTTTGACCAAAAAGTCAATTTTAGTCAAAATGGTTTATTACTGACCCAATGACCAACCCATTGACCCAATAAGTCAATCTCTAACCAAAAAGTTAACTTTGGTAAAAAAAGGTCAATCCTTGAACCAATGACCAATCCATTGACCCAATAGGTTAACTTTTGACTAAAAAATCAAATTTGGTCAAAATGGACAATTTTTGACCCAATTACCCAATATGTCAACTTTTGAACTAAAAGTCAATTTTGGTCAAAGTAGTCAATTTTTGACCTAATGACCACCCCCATTAACCTAATAGTTCAACTTTTGACCAAAAAGTCAACTTTGGTCAAAATGGTCAATCATTGACCTAATGACCAACCCATTGACCTAATAGGTCATCTTTTCACTAAATAGTCAATTTTTGACCTAAAGACCAATTATTAACCCAATAAGTCAATCTCTATCCAAAAAGCCAACTTTGGTCAAAATGTTTAATCTTGACCCAATGACCACCCATTGACCCAACAGGTCAACCTTTGACCAAATAGTCAACTTTAGTCTAAATGGTCAATCTTTGATCAAAAGGTCAGCTTTGGTCAAAATGGTCAATCGTTGAACCAATGACCAACCCATTGACCCAATAGATCAACTTTTGAGCAAAAAGTCAACTTTGGTGAAAATGGTAAATCCTTGACCCAAATCCAACCCACTTACCCAAAAGATCAACTTTTGACCAAAAGTTCTATTTTGGTCAAAAATGTCAATTTTTGTCCTAATGACAAATTATTAACCCAATAAGTCAACCTCTGACCAAAAAGTCAACTTTTGTCAAAATTGTCAAACCTTGACTTAATGACCCATTGACTTAATATGTCAACTTTTGACCAAAAAGTCAATTTTGCTAAACTAGTCAATTCTAGACATAATGATCACCCCATTGACCGCATAGGTCAACTTAGGTTAAAATGGTCAATTTCTGACCCAATGACCAGCCCATTGACCCAATATGTCAACTTTTGACCAAAAATTCAACTTTGGTGAATTTTTGGTCAAAAAGATTAATCTTCGACCCAATGACCAACTCATTGACCCAATAGGTCAATTTTTGACCAAAAAGTTAATTTTGGTTAAAGTCGTAGATCTTTCACCTAATGACCACCCAATGACCTAATAAATCAACTTTTGATCAAAAAGTCTACTTTATCAAAATGGTCAATTCTTGATCCAATGACAACCCATTGACCCAATAGGACAACTTCTGACCAAAATACACAGGCATGGTTAAAATTTTCAATTTTTTACCAAATGACAAATTATTAACACAATAAGTCAATAACTGACCAAAAAGTCAACTTTGGTAAAAAAGGTCAATCTCTGACCCACTGAACACCCCATTCACCCAATAGGTCAACTTTTGACCAAAAAGTCAACTTTGGTCAAAATTGTCAATTACTGACCCAATGACCAACCCATTGACCCAATTGGTCAACTTTTGACCAAAAAGTCAGATTTTGTTAAAATAATCAATTTTTAACAAAGTTACCACCCATTGACCCAATAGGTCAGCTTTGGTCAAAATGGTCAATCATTGACCTCATGACCAAAAAGTCAACTGTGGTGACTGTTTGGTAAAAAATGGCCAATCCTTGACCCAATGAACAACCCATTGACCCAATAGGTCAACTTTTGACAAAAAAGTTAATTTTGATCCTAATAGTCAATTTTTGTCCTAATAACCACCCCCTTGGCCCAAAAGTTCAACTTTTGACGAAAGAGTCAACTTTGGTCAAAATGGTCAATTACTGACCCAATGACTAACTCATTGACCTAGTAGGCGAATCTCTGACCAAATAGTCAATTTTTTACCTAATGTCCAATTATAGACCCAATAAGCCAAATTTGGTCAAAACGGTCAATCCTTGACCCAATGAACAACCCATTGACCCAATAGGTCAACTTTTGATGAAAATGTTAATTTTGGTGTAAGTAGTCAATTTTTGACCTAATAACCACCCCATTGACCCAATAGTTCAACTTTTGACGAAAAAGTCAACTTTGGTTAAAATGATCAATTACTGACCCAATAACCAACCCATTGAACTAGTAGGTCAATTTCTGACCAAATAGTCAATTTTTGACCTAGTGGTCAATTATTGACCTAATAACCAACCCATTGACCCAATAGGTCAACTTTTAACCAAAAAGTCAAACTTGGTCAAAATGATCAATTCTTGACCCAATGATTAACCAATTAACCCAATAGCTCAACTTTTGACCAAAAAGTCTATTTTGGTCAAAAAAAGTCAATTTTTGACCTAATGACCAATTATTGACCCAATAAGTCTATCTCTGACAAAAAAGTTACTTTGCTCAAAATGGTCAATCCTTGACCCAATGACAAACCCATTGAACCAATAGGTCAACTTTTGACCAAAAAGTTGATTTTGGTCAAAATAGTCAATTTTTCACATAATGACCACCCCAATGACCCAATAGGCCAAGTTTTGTTAAAATGGACAATTTGTGACCCAATGACCAACCCATTGACCCTATAGGTCAAGATTTGACCAAAAAGTCAGTTTTGTTCAAAATGGTCAATTTTTGACCTAATGACCACCTCATTGACCCAATAGGTCAACCTTGGTTTAAATGGTCAATTTCTGACCCAACGACCTACCCATTAACCCAACAGGTCAACTTTTGACAAAAAAGTTAACTTTGGTCAAAATGATCAACCCATGGCCCATTGACCAACCCATTTATCTAAGAAGTTAAATTTTTGCCCAAAAGTTAATTTTGGTCACAAAAAGTCAATTTTTAACCTCATGACCACCCCATTTACCCAATAGGTCAACTTTTGACCAAAAAGTCAATTTTGGTCAAAATGGTCAATTAGTGACCCAATGACAAACCCATTGACCCAATAAGTCAATCTCAAACCAAAAAGTCAACTTTGGTAAAAAAAGGTCAATCCAATAACCAATCCATTGACCAAATAGGTCAACTTTTGACCAAAAAGTTAACTTTGGTCAAAATGGTCAATCCTTGAACCAATGACCCAATATGTCAACTTTTGAACCAAAAGTCAATTTTGGTCAAAGTAGTCAAATTTTGACCTAATGACCACACCATTATCCTTATAGGTCAATTTTTGACCAAAAAGTCAACTTTGGTTAAAATGGTCAATCATTGACCCAATGACCAACCCATTGACCTAATAGGTCATCTTTTGACTAAAAAGTCAATTTTTGACCTAAACACCAATTATTAACCCAATAAGTCAATCCCTTTCCAAAAAGCCAACTTTGGTCAAAATGTTAATTCTTGACCCAATGATCACCCATTGACGCAATAAGCCAACCTTTGACCAAAAAGTCAACTTTGATCTAAATGGTCAATCCTTGACCCAATGAATAACAAATTGACCCAAGAGGTCAAATTTTGACCAAAAAGTCAATTTTGGTCAAAATAGTCAACTTTTGACCAAATAACCACCCCATTGATTCAATAGGTCAACTTGTCAACAAATTGTCAACTTTGGTCAAAATAGTCAATTACTGACCCAACGACCAACCCATTGACCTAATAGATCAACTTTTGACCAAAAAGTCAACATTGGTAAAATGGTCAATTATTGACCCAATGACAAACCCATTAACCCAATAGGATAACTTTTGACCAAAAAGTCAATTTTTGTCAAAATAGTTAATTTTTGACCTAATGACAAATTATTAACCCAATAACTCAATCTCTGACCAAAAAGTCAGCTTTGGTCATAAGGGTCAATCCTTGACCCAATGATCAACACATTGACCTAATAGATCAACTTGGTGAAAATTGTAAATCCTTGACCCAATGACCAACCCACTAACCCAAATGATCAACTTCTGACCAAAAAGTATATTTTGGTAAAAAAAAGTCAATTTTTGACCTAATGACGAATTATTAACCCAATAAGTCAACCTCTGACCAAAAAGTCAACTTTGGTCAAAATGGTCAAACCTTGACCGAATGACCAACCCATTGACTCAATATGTCAACTTTTGACCAAAAAGTCAATTTTGGTCAAAATAGTCAATTCTAGACATAATGATCACCCCATTGACCGAATAGGTCAACTTAGGTTAAAATGGTAAATTTCTGATCCAATGACCAACCCATTGACTCAATAGTTCAAGTTCTGTCCAAAATTTAAACTTTGGTGACATTTTCGTCAAAAAGGTCAATCTTCGACCCAATGACCAACTCATTCACCCAATAGGTCAATTTTTGACCAAAAAGTTAATTTTGGTTAAAGTAGTCAATCTTTGACCTAATGACCACCCAATGACCTAATAGGTCAACTTTTCACTAAAAAGTCAGCTTTTGTCAAAATGGTCAATTCTTGACCCAATGATAAACTCATTGACCCAATAAGACAACTTTTTGACTAAAAAACTCAATCTTGGTTAAAATAGTCAATTTTTTACCAAATGACTAATTGTTGGCCCAATAAGTCAATAACTGACCAAAAGTCAACTTTGGTCGAAATGGTCAATCCTTGACCCAAGAACACCCCATTGAGCCAATAGGTCAACTTTTGTCAAAAAGTCAACTTTGGTCAAAATTGTCAATTACTAACCCAATGACCAACCGATTAACCCAATGGGTCAACTTTTGACCAAAAAAGTCAACTTTGTTAAAAAAAGTCAACTGTTGACCAACCCAATGGCCCAATAGATCAACTTTTGACCAAAAAGTTCATTTTTGTTAAAATAGTTAATTTTTTACATAATGACCAATTATTGACCCAATTTGTCAATCTCAGACCAAAAAGACAACTTTGGTCAAAATGTTCAATCCATGACCCAATGACCTGCCCATTGACCCAATAGGTTAACTTTTGACCAAAAAAATAACTTTGGTCTAAATGGTCAATCCTTGAACCAATGACCAACTTTTTGACTCAATATGTCAACTTTTGACCAAAAAGTCAATTTTGGTCAGTTTAGTCAATTTTTGACCGAATGACCAGCCCAATTACCCAATAGGTGAACTTTTTACCAAAAAGTTAAGTTGGTCAAAATAGTCAATTTCTGACCCAAAAACGAACCCATTCACCCAATAGGCCAGCTTCTGACCAAAAAGTCAACTTTGGTCGAAATGGTCAATCCTTGACCTAATGACAAGCACGTTGACCCAATACGTCAACTTTTAAACAAAATGACAACTTTGGTCAAAATGGTTAATCTTTGCCCAGCTACCAACCCATTGACCCAATATGTCAACTTTTGACCAAAAAGTCATTTTGGTCAAAATAGTCAATTTTTGACCTAATGGCCACCCCATTGACCCATTAAGTCAATTTTTGACCAAAAGGTCAACTTTAGTCAAAATGGTCAATTTCTAACTCAATGACCACCCCATTGATCCAATAGGTCAACATTTGACCAAAAATTCAATTTTGGTCGAAATAATCAATTTCTGATCTAATGACCAATTATTAACCAAATAACTAAATCTTTGACAAAAAAATCAACTTTGGTCATAATGTGACAATCCTTGACCCAATGACAAACCCGTTGACCCAATAAGTTAACTTTTGACCAAAAAGTTAACTTTGGTCAAAATGGTAAAGCCTTGACCCAATGACCAACCCACTTACCCAAAAGGTTAACTTTTGACCAAAAAGTGTATTTTGGTCAAAAAAGTCAATTTTCGACCTAATAACGAATTATTAACCCAATAAGTCAACCTCTAAACAAAAAGTTAATTTTGGTCAAAATGGTCAAACCTTGATCGAAAGACCAACTCATTGACTCTATACTTCAACTTTTGACGAAAATGTTAATTTTGGTCAAAATAGTAAATTTTAGACATAATGATGACCCCATTGACTAAATAGGTCAACTTTGGTTAAAATGTCAATCTTAGACTCAATGACCAACCCATTGACCTAATAGGTCAATTTTGACCAAAACATTAATTTTGATTAAAATAATTTATCTTTGACCTAATGCCACCCAATGACCAAATAAGTCAACTTTTGACCAAAAAGTCAACTTTTGTAAAAATTGAACTCTTGACCCAAAGACCAACCCTTTAACCCAATATGATAACTTTTTACTAAAAAATTCAATTTTTATCAAAATAGTCAATTTTTTACCAAATGACAAATTTTTGACCCAATAAGTCAATAACTGACCAAAAAGTTAACTTTGTTCAAAATGGTCAATCCTTGACCTAATGAACACCCCACTAACCCAATTGGTCAACTTTTGACCATAAAGTCAACTTTGGTCAAAATTGTCAATTCATGATCCAATGACAAACCCATTAACCCAATTGGTCAACTTTTGACAAAAAAGTAAGATTTGGTCAAAATAGTCAATTTTTGACAAAGTTACCACCTCATTGACCCAATAGGCCAATTTTGATCAAAATGATCAATCATTAACCCAATGACAAAAAAGTTAACTTTTGACCAAAAAGTCAACTGTGGTGACTTTTTGGTCAAAATGGTCCATCCTCGACCCAATGATCAACCCATTGATCCAATAGGTCAACTCTTGACCAAAAAGTCAATTTTAGTCAAAATAGTTAATTTTTGACAAAATGACCACCCGATTGGCCCAATAGGTCAACTTTTATTAAAATGGACAATTTCTGACATAATGACCAACCTATTGACCCTATAGGTCAATAGTTGACCAAAAAGTCAGTTTTGGTCAAAATGGTCAATTTTTGACTAATGACCGCCTCATTGACCCAATAGGTCAACTTCGGTTTAAATGGCTAATTTCTGACCCAACGCCTACCCATTAACCCAATAGGTCAACTTTTGACCAAAAAGTTAACTTTGGTTAAAATGATCAACCCATGACCCAATGACCAAACCATTTACCTATTAGTTTAACTTTTACCCAAAAGTCAATTTTGGTTAAGAAAAGTCAATTTTTGACGTAATGACCACCCCATTTACACAATAGGTAAACTTTTGACCAAAAAGTCAATTTTAGTCAAATTGGTTGATTACTGACCCAATGACTAACCCATTGACCCAATAAGTCAATCTTTAACCAAAAAGTCTACTTCGGTAAAATGGTCAATTATTGTCCCAATGACAAACCCATTGACCCAATAGGACAACTGGGTCAATCATTGACTTATTGGGTCAATAATTTTCCATTAGGTCAAGGATTGAACATTTTGACTAAAGTTGACTATTTTTGTCAAAAGTTGACTTATTGGGTCAATGGGTCGAGGATTGACCATTTTGACTAAAGTAGTTTTTAGTTAGATATTGACTTATTGGGTCAAAAATTGGTCATTATGTTAAAAAATGACAATTTGTACTAAAATTGAATTTTTGGTCAAAAGTTGACCCAATGGGTCAATGGGGTGGTCATTGGGTCAGAAATTGATCATTTTGACCAAAGTTGACTTTTTGTTCAATAGTTGACCTATTGGACCAATGGGGTGGCCATTAAGACAAAAATTGATTATTTTGACCAAAATTGACTTTTTGGTCAAAATTCGACATATTGGGTCAACGTGTTGGTGATTGGGTCAAGGATTAACCATTTTGACCAAATTTGACGTTCTGGTCAAAATGTTTCCTATTGGGTCAATGTGTCAGTCTTTGGGACAAGACTGACCATTTTGACTAAAGTTATCTTTTTTGTCAAAAGTTAACCTTTTAGGTCTATGGGGTGGTCATTAGGTCAAAAATTAACTATTTTGACTAAAGTTGACTTTTTGGTCAAAAGTTGACCTATTGGGTCAATGTGTTAGTCATTGGGTCATTAATTGGCCATTTTGACCAAAGTTGACTTTTTAGTCAAAAGTTGACCTATTGGGTCAATGGGGTGGTCATTAGGTCAAATATTGACGATTCTGACCAAAATTGACTTTTTAGTCAAAAGTTGACCTATTGGGTCAATGGGTTGCTCATTGGGTCAATGATTGACCATTATGACCAAAGTTGACTTTTTGGTCACAAATTAACTTATTGGATCAATAATTCGTCATTAGGCCAAAACTTGACTCTTTTGAACAAAATTAAAGTTTTGGTCAAAAGTTGACCCATTGGGTTAATGGGGTGGTCAATGGGTTAAAAATTGACCATTTTGACCGAAGTTGACTTTTTGGTCAAAAGTTGACCTATTGGCATAATGGGGTGGCCATTAGGTCAAAAAATGACTATTTCGACCAAAATTGACTTTTTTGGTCAAAAGTTGACCTATTGGGCCAATGGGTTTGTCATTAGGTCAAAGATTGACCATTTTTACCAAAGTTGACTTTTTGGTCAAAAGTTGACCTATTGGACCAATGGGTTGGCCATTTGTGTCAAGCATTGACCATTTTGACCAAAGTTGAATTTTGGGTCAAGTATTGACTTATTGGGCCAATAATTGGTCATGAGGTCAAAATTTGACTATTTTGACCAAAATTAACTTTTTGGTCAAAAGTTGACCTATTGGGTCAATGGCTTAGTCATTGGGTCAATGATCGACCATTTTCACAAAAGTTGACTTTTTGGTCAAAAGTTGACCTATTGGGTCAATGTGTTCGTCATTGGGTCATTAATTGACCATTTTGACTAAGGTTGACTTTTTGGTCAAAAGTTGACTTGTTGGATAAATGTGATGGTCAATGGGTTGACCATTTTTACCAAAGTTAACTTTTTGGTCATAGATTGACTTATTGAGCCAATAATAGATCAAATATTATATAAAATATTGACTATTTTGACCAATATATACTTTTTGGTCAAAAGTTTATCTCTTGGGTCAACGGGTTGGTCATTGGGTCAAGGATTAATCAATTTGTCCAAAGTTGACTTTTCGGTCAAAAGTTGACCTATTGGGTCAATGGGTTAATCATTGGGTTAGAAATTAACCATTTAGACCGAAGTTGACTTTATGGTCAAAAGTTGACGTATTGAGTCAATGAGTTGGTCATTGGTACAGAAATTGACCATTTCGACCCAACTTGACTTTTTGGTCAAAAGTTGACCTATTGGGTAAATGGGGTGGTCATTAGGTCAAGGATTGACCATTTTGACCAAAGATAACTTTTTGGTCAAAAGTTGACCTATTTGGTCAATATGTTGGTCATTGGGTCAAGGATTGACCATTTTGACCAAAATTTACTTCTTCGTCACAGAATGACTTATTCAGTTAAAACTTGGTCGTTAGGTAAAAAATTGATTATTTTCATCAAAATTGAATTTTTAGTCAAAAGTTGACTCATTAGGTCAATGGGGTCGCCATTGGGTCAGAAAACTGACCATTTTGACAAAAATTGACTTTTTGGTCAAAATTTGACCAATTGCGTCAATGGTTGGTCAACTTGTTAAGGATTGACCGTTCTGACCAAAGGTGAATTTTTGTTCAAAAGCTGACCTTCTAGGTCAATCATTGACTTATTGGGTTAATAATTTGCCATTAGGTCAGGGATTGACCATTTTGACTAAAGTTGACTTTTTTGTCAAAAGTTGACTTATTGAGTCAATGGGTTGGTCATTATGTCGAGGATTGACCATTTTGACAAAAGTTTACTTTTTAGTTAAATATTGACTTACCGGGTGAAAAATAGGTCATTAGGTCAAAAATTGACTATTTGTACAAAAATTAAATTTTTGGTCGAAAGTTGACCCATTGGGTCAATGGGGTGGTCATTTGGTCAGAAATTGATCATTTTGACCAAAATTGACTTTTTGGTCAAAAGTTGACCTATTGGATCAATGGGGTGGCCATTATGTCAAAAATTGTCTATTTTGACCAAAAATGACTATTTTGACCAAAATTGACTTTTTGGTCAAAAATTGAGCTATTGGGTCAATGTGTTGGTGATTGGGTCAAGGATTGACCATTTTGACCAAATTTGAGGTTTTGGTCAAAAGTTGTCCAATTGGGTCAATGTGTTGGTCATTGGGACAACAATTGACCATTTTGACCAAAGTTGTCTTTTTGTCAAAAGTTGACCTATTGGGTCAATGCGGTGGTCGTTAGGTAAAAAGTAACTATTTGTACCAAAGTTGTCTTTTTTGTCAAAAGTTGACCTATTGGGTCAATCGGTTAATCATTGGGTCAGAAATTCACCATTTAGACCGAGGTTGACTTTATGGTCAAAAGTTGACCTATTGAGTCAATGGGTTGGTCATAGAGTCAGAAACTGAGCATTTTGACCCAACTTGACTTTTTGGTCAAAAGTTGAACTACTGGGTAAATGGGGTGGTCATTAGGTCAAGGATTGACCATTTTGACCAAAGATGACTTTTTGGTGAAAAGATGACTTATTGGGTCAATGGGTTGGTCATTGGGTCAAGGATTGACCATTTTGACCAAAGTTTACTTTTTCGTCATATAATGACTTATTCAGTCAAAAATTGGTCATAAGGTAAAAAATTGACTATTTTCATCAAAATTGGATTTTTGGTCAAAAGTTGGCTCGTGAAGTCAACGGGGTGGCCATGGGGTTCGAAATTGACCATTTTGACCAAAATTAACTTTTTGGTCAAAATTTGACCAATTGGATCAATGGTTGGTTATTGGGTCAAGGATTGACCATTCTGACCAAAGTTCACTTTTTGGTCAAAAGCTGACCTTCTGGGTCAATCACTGACTTATTGGGTCAATAATTTTCCATTAGGTCAATGATTGACCATTTTGACTAAAGTTGACTATTTATGTCAAAAGTTGACTTATTGGGTCAATGGGTTGGTCATTGGGTCGAGGATTGACCATTTTGACCAAAGTACTTTTTCGTTAGATATTGACTTATTGGGTCAAAAATTGGTCATTATGTTAAAAAATGACAATTTAAACCAAAATTGAATTTTTGGTCAAAAGTTGACCCATTGGGTCAATGGGGTGGTCATTGTGTCAAAAATTGATCATTTTGACCAAAGTTGACTTTTTGTTCAATAGTTGACCTATTGGATTAATGAGGTGGCCATTAAGACAAAAATTGACTATTTTGACCAAAATAGACTTTTTGGTCAAAATTTGACCTATTGGGTCAATGTGTTGGTGATTGGGTCAAGGATTAACCATTTTGACCAAATTTGACGTTCTGGTCAAAATTTTTCCTATTGGGTCAATGTGTTGGTCATTGGGACAACAACTTACCATTTTGACTAAAGTTGTCTTCTTTGTCAAAAGTTGACCTATTGGGTCAATAGGGTGGGCAATAAGTCAAAAATTAACTATTTTGACTAAAGTTGACTTTTTGGTCAAAAGTTGACCTATTAGGTTAATGTGTTGGTCATTGGGTCATTAATTGACCATTTTAACCAAAGTTGACTTTTTAGTCAAAAGTTGATCTATTGGGTCAATGGGGTGGTCATTAGGTCAAATATTGACGATTTTTGACCAAATTAGACTCTTTGGTCAAAAGTTGACCTATTGGGTCAATGGGTTGGTCATTGGGTAAAGGATTGACCATTCTGACCAAAGTTGACTTTTTAGTCACAAATTGACTTATTGAGGCAATAATTGGTCATTAGGTCAAAACTTGACTCTTTTAAACAAAATTGAATTGTTGGTCAAAAGTTGACCCATTGGGTTAATGGGGTGGTCAATGGGTTAAAAATTGACCACTTTGACCAAAGTTGACTTTTGGTCAAAAGCAGACCTTTTGGGATTATGGGGTGGCCATTAGGTCAAAAAATGACTATTTCGACCAAAATTAACTTTTTTGGTCAAAAGTTGACCTATTGGGCCAATGGGTTTATCATTGGGTCAAAGATTGACCATTTTTTTACCAAAATTGAGTTTTTGGTCAAAAGTTGACCTATTGGATCAATGAGTTGGCCATTTGTGTTAAGGATTGACCATTTTGACCAAAGTTGAATTTTGGGTCAAATATTGATTTATTGGGTCAATAATTGGTCATGAGGTCAAAATTTGACAATTTTGACCAAAATTATCTTTTTGGTCAAAAGTTGACCTATTGGGTCAATGGCTTAGTCATTGGGTCAATGATCGACCATTTTCACCAAAGTTGACTTTTTGGTCAAAAGTTGACCTATTGCGTCAATGTGTTCGTCATTGGATCATTAATTGACCATTTTGACTAAGGTTGACTTTTTGGTCAAAAGTTGACTTGTTGGGTAAATGTGATGGTCAATGGGTTGACCATTTTTACCAAAGTTGACTTTTTGATCATAGATTGACTTATTGGGCCAATAATAGATCAAATATTGACTATTTTAACCAATATATACTTTTTGGTCAAAAGTTTATCTCTTGGGTCAATGGGTTGGTCATTGGGTCAAGGATTAATTATTTTGTCCAAAGTTGACTTTTTAGTCAAAAGTTGACCTATTGGGTCTATGAGGTAGCCATTAACCTATTAGATCAATGGGTTGGCCATTTGTGTCAAGGATTGACCATTTTGACCAAAGTTGATTTTTCGGTCAAATATTGACTTATTGGGTCAGTAATTGGTCATGAGGTTAAAATCTGACTATTTTGACCAAAATTAACTTTTTGGTCAAAAGTTGACCTATTGGGTCAATGCTTAGTCATTGGGTCAAGGATCGACCATTTTCACCAAAGTTGACTTTTTGGTTAAAAGTTGATCTATTGGGTCAATGTGTTGGTCATTGGGTCAGTAATTGACCATTTTGACCAAGGTTGACTTTTTGGTCAAAAGTTGACCTATTGGGTCAATGGGTTGATCAAAGGGTTTACCATTTTGACCAAAGTTGACTTTTTCTCTGAGATTGACTTATTAGTTAAAAATTGGTCATTAGGTAAAAAATTAACTATTTTAATGAAATTAGAATTTTTGGACAAAAGTTATTGGGTCAATGAGGTGGTCATTTGGCCAGAAATAGAGCATTTTGACAAAAGTTGACTTTTTAGTCAAAAGTTAACTAATTGGGTTAATGGCGTTGCCATTAGGTCAAAAATTGATTACTTGACAAAATTAACTTTTTTTTCAAAAGTTGACTTATTGGGTCAATAAGTTTGTCATTGGATCAAAGATTGACCATTATTACCAAAGTTGACTTTTTGTTCAAAAGTTGACCTATTGGGTCAATGGGTTGGTCATTTGGACAAGGATTGACCATTTTGACCAAAGTCTACTTTTGGGGTCAAGATTGACTTTATTGGGTCAATAACTGGTCATTAGGTTAAAAATTGACAATTTTGACAAAATTTTACTTTTTGGTCAAATGTTGACCTGTCGGGTCAATGGGATGGCCATTTGGTCAAGGATTGACAATTTTGACCAAAGTTGACTTTTTGATCATAGATTGACTTATTGGGACAATAATAGATCAAATATTGACTATTTTGACCAAAATATACTTTTTGGTCAAAAGTTTACCTCTTGGGTCAATGGGTTGGTCATTGGGTCAAGGATTGATCATTTTGACCAAAGTTGCCTTTTTGGTCAAAAGTTGACCTATTGGGTCAAAATTTGACCTATTGGGTCAATGAGTTAATCATTGGGTCAGAAATTGACCATTTAGACAGAAGTTGACTTTATGGTTAAAAGTTGACCTATTGAGTCAATGGGTTGGTCATTGGGTCAGAAATTGACCATTTCGACCCAACTTAACTATTTGGTCAAAGGTTGACCTATTGGGTAAATGGGGTGGTCATTAGGTCAAGGATTGACCATTTTGACCAATGATGAGTTTTTGGTCAAAAGTTGACCTATTGGGTCAATGGGTTGGTCATTAAGTCAAGGATTGACCATTTTGACCAAAGTTTACTTTTTCGTCAAAGAATAACTTATTTAGTCAAAAATAGGTCATCAGGCAAAAAATTAACTATTTTCATTAAAATTGAATTTTTTGTCAAAAGTTGACTCATTAGGTCAATGGGGTGGCCATTGGGTAAGGAATTGACCATTTTGACCAATATTAAGTTTTTGGTCACAATTTGACCAGTTGGATCAATGGTTGGTCATTGGGTCAAGGATTGACCATTCTGACCAAAGTTGACTTTTTGGTGAAGAGCTGACCTTCTGGGTCAATCATTGACTTATTAGGGTTAATAAATTGCCATTAGGTCAGAGATTGACCATTTTGACTAAAGTTGACTTTTTTGTCAAAAGTTGACTTACTGGTTCAATGGGTTGGTCATTGGGTCGAGGATTGACTATTTTGACCAAAGTTTACTTTTTAGTTAGATATTGACTTATGGGGTCAAAAACTGGTCATTAGGTCAAAAATTGACTATTTGTACTAAAATTGAATTTTTGGTTAAAAGTTGACCCATTGGGTCAATGGGGTGGTCATTGGGTGAGAAATTGATAATTTTGACCAAAGTTGACTTTTTGATCAAAAGTTGCCTCTTGGGTCAATGGGGTGACCATTATGTCAAAAATTGACTATTTTGACCAAAATTAACTTTTTGGTCAAAAATTGACCTATTGGGTCAATGTGTTGGTGATTGTGTCAAGGATTGACCATTTTGACCAAATTTGACGTTTTGGCCAAAAGTTGTCCTATTGGGTCAATGTGTTGGTCATTGGGACAGCAATTGACCATTTTGACCAAAGTTGTCTTTTTTGTCAAAAGTTGACCTATTGGGTCAATGGGGTGGTCATTAGGTAAAAAATTAACTATTTTGACTAAAGTTGACTTTTTGGTCAAAAGTTGACCTATTGGGTCAATGTGTTGGTCATTGGGTCATTAATCGACCATTTTGACCAAAGTTGACTTTTTGGTCAAAAGTTGACTGATTGGGTCAATGGGGTGGTCATTAGGTCAAATATTGACGATTTTGACAAAAATTGACTTTTTTGGTCAAAAGTTGACCTAATGGGTCAATAGGTTGGTCATTGGGTCAAGGATTGACCATTCTGACCAAAGTTAACTTTTTGGTCACAAATTGACATATTGGGTTAATAATTGGTCATTAGGTCAAAACATGACTCTTTTGACCAAAATTGAATTTTTGGACAAAATTTGACCCATTGGGTTAATGGGGTAGTCATTGGGTTAGAAATTGACCATTTTGACCAAAGCTGACTTTTTGGTCAAAAGCTGACCTATTGGGTTAATGGGGTGGCCATTAGGTCAAAAATTGACTATTTCGACCAAAATTGACTTTTTGGTCAAAGGTTGACCTATTGGGTCAATGGGTTTGTCATTGGGTTAAAGATTGACCATTTTTTACCAAAGTTGACTTTTTGGTCAAAAGTTGACCTATTGGATCAATGGGTTGGCCATTTGTGTCAAGGATTACCATTTTGACCAAAGTTGAATTTTGGGTCAAATACTGACTTATAGGGTCAATAATTGGTCATGAGGTCAAAAATTGACTATTTTGACCAAAAATAACTTTTTAGTCAAAAGTTGACCTATTAGGTCAATGGCTTAGTCATTGGGTTAAGGATCGACCATTTTCACCAACGTTGACTTTTTGGTCAAAAGTTGACCTATTGGGTCAATGTGTTGGTCATTGGGTTAGTAATTGACCATTTTGACCAAGGTTGACTTTTTTGTCAAATGTTGACCTGTTGGGTCAATGGGTTGGTCAAAGGGTTGACCATTTCGACCAAAGTTGACTTTTTCGTCTAACATTGACTTATTGGTTAAATAATTGGTCATTTGGTTAAAAATTGACTATTTTGACGAAAATTGAATTTTTTGTCAAAAGTTATTGGGTCAATGAGGTGATCATTTGGCCAGAAATTGAGCATTTTGACAAAAGTTGACTTTTTGGTCAGAAGTTGACTTATTGGGTTAATGGGGTGGCCATTAGGTAAAAAATTGACTACTTTGACCAAAATTAACTTTTTTTTCGAAAGTTGACTTATTGGGTCAATAGGTTTGTCATTGGGTCAAAGATTGACCATTCTGACCAAAATTGACTTTTTGTTCAAAAGTTGACCAATTGCGTCAATGGGTTGGTCATTGGGACAAGGAGTGACCATTTTGACCAAAGTTTACTTTTGGGGTAAAGATTGCCTTTTTGGGTGAATAACTGGTCATTAGGTCAAAAATTAGCAATTTTGACAAAATTTTACTTTTTTGTCAAAAGTTGACCTATTGGGTCAATGTGATGGTCATTGGGTCAAGGATTGACCATTTTGATCAAAGTTGACTTTTTGATGATAGATTGACCTATTGGGCCAATAATAGATCAAATATTAGATCAAATATTGACTATTTTGACCAAAATATACTTTTTGGTCAAAAGTTTACCTCTTTGGTCAATGTGTTGGTCATTGGGTCAACAATTGATCATTTTGACCATAGTTGACTTTTTGGTCAAAAGTTGATCTATTGGGTTAATGGGTTAATCATTGGGTCAGAAATTGACCATTTAGACTGAAGTTGACTTTATTGTCAGAAGTTGACCTATTGAGTCAATGGGTTGGTCATTGGGTCAGAAATTGACCATTTCGACCCAACATTTCTTTTTAGTCAAAAGTTGGCCATTTTGATCAAAGTTTACTTTTTGGTGAAAAGTTGACCTAATGGGTCAATGGGGTGACCATTTAGTCAAAAATTGACTATTTTGACCAAAGTTGACTTTTTGGTCTTTGACCTATTGGATCAATGAGTTGGTCATTGGGTCAAAAATTGACCATTTTGACCAAAGTTCACTTTTCGTTTAAAAGTTGACCTATTGGGTCAATGGGTTGGTCGGTTGGTCAATGATTGACCATTTTGACCAAGGTTGACTTTTGAGTTAAAGATTGACTTAGTGGTTCAATAATTGGTCATTAGGTAAAAAATTAATTATTTCGACCAAAATTGACGTTTTAGTCAAAAGTTGACCTATTGGTTTAAGGAGTTGGTCATTGGTTCAAGGATTAACCATTTTCACCAAAAATTGAGTTTTTGTTCAGAGATTGACTCGTTGGGTCAATAATAGGTCATTAGATCAAAAATTAACTATTTTGACCAAAATTGATTATTTGGTCAAAAGTTAACCTATTAAGTCACTGTGTTGGTCATTGGTCAAGGATTGATCATTTTGACCAAAGTTGACTTTTTGGTTAAAAGTTGACCTACTAGGTCATTGGGTTGGGTCATAAATTGATCATTTTAACAAAAGTTGACCTATTTGGTCAATAAGGCGGTCATTAGGTTAAAAATTAACTATTTTGACCAAAATTGACTCTTTGGTGAAAAGTTGGCCGATTGGGTCAATGGTTTGGTCATTGGGTAAATGATTGATCATTTTGACCAAAGTTGACTTTTTGGAAAGAGATTGACTTATTGGGTAAATAAGTGGTCTTTAGGTCAAAAATTTCTTTTAGGTCAATCGGTTTTTCATTGGGTCAATGATTGACCATTAGGTCAAAAATTGATTATTTTGACTAAAATTGACTCTTTTGGTCAAAAGTTGACCTATTGGGTCAATTGATTGGTCATTCGGTCAAGGATTGACCATTTGGACCAAATTTGACCTTTTGGTCAGAAATTGATTGAATGGGTCAATAATTGGTAATTAGGTCAGAAATTAACTATTTTTACTAAAGTTGATCTTTTGGTCAAAAGTTGACATATTGGGTCAAAGGGCTAGCCATTAGGTTAAAAATTGACTATTTTGACCAAAATGGACTTTTTGATCAAAAATTGACCTCTTGGGTCAATGGGTTGGTCAATGGGTTAAGGATTGACAATTTTGACCAAATTTGACTTTTTGGTCAAAGGTTGACGTATTGGGTCAATGGGTTGGTCATTGGGTCAAGGATTGACCATTTTGACCAAAGTTCACTTTTTGGTAAGTGATTGACTTATTGGGTCAATAATTGGTCTTTAGGTAAAAAATTAACTATTTTTACCAAAATTGAATTTTTCTTCAAAAGTTGACCCATTGGTTCAATGGGGTGGTCATTGTGTCAGAAATTGATCATTTTGACCAAAATTAACTTTTTGGTCAAAAGTTGACCTAATGGGCCAATGGGGTGGCCATTAGGTCAAAAATTGACTATGTTGTCCAAACGTTGACATATTGGATCAATGGGTTGGTCATTGGGTCAAAGATTGACCATTTTGACCAAAGTTCACTTTTTTTTTAGAAGTTGACCTGTTGGGTCAATGGGTTAGTTAGAAGTTGGGTCAACGATTGACCATTTTGACCAAAGTTGATTTTTTGGTCAAAGATTGATTTATTGGGTCATTAATTGGACATGAGGTCAAAAATTGACTATTTTAACTAAAATTGATTTTTTGATCAAAACATAACCTATTGGGTAAATGGGTCGATCACTGGACAAGAATTAACTATTTTGACCAAAGTTGACTTTTTGGTCAAAAGCTGACCTATTGGATCCATGGGTTGGTCATTGGGTCATAAATTAATAATTTTGACCAAACTTGACTCTTGGCCAAAAGTTGACCTATTGGGTCAATGGGGTGGTCATTAGGTCAAAAATTGACTATACTGACCAAAATTAACTTTTTGGTCAATGGTTGACCTATTAGGTCAATGGGTTGGTCATTAGGTCAAGGATTGACCATTTTGACCAAAGTTGACTTTTTGGTCAAATGTTAGCCTTTTAGGTCAATGGGTTATTCATTGGTTCAAGGATTGACCATTTTTACCAAAGTTGACTTTTTGGTCAGAGATTTATAAATTGGGTAAATAACTGGTTATTTGGTAAAAAATTGACTATTTTGACCAAAAATGACTTTTTGGTCAAAAGTTTATCTATTGGGTCAGTGGGTTGGTCTGCAGGTGAAGAATTTACCAGTTTGACCAAAGTTGACTTTTGGCAAAAGTTGACCTATTGGGTCAAAAATTGGTCATTAGGTTGAAATTTGACTACTTTGACCAAAATTGAATTTTCGGTTAAAAGTTGGCTCATTAGGTCTATGGGGAGTCATTGGGTCAGAAATTGACCATTTTGACCAAAGTTGACTTTTCGGTCAGAGATTGACTTATGATACACCTAAAATATATAGTATTTTTATGCACATTTTTATACCTATTTTTAATGGTATTGCACTTTAATAGAAGGTATTTTGTGTTTTTCTTGCAGGTATGATGAAAATGGATGGTCATAATGAAAGGAGCAAAATTGGATCAAATTTGGAGCAAAAAAATGTGAAAATTAAAAATTTGGGCACTGACGGCTAAGCGCCGCCAGAGTTAAAAATTGAATTCTAAAGGAATTTGGCACCAATTTCAAAGTGGATGGGATGCAACTCTTGGTGGTAACTTCCATAACTTCCTTTGGACGGCAAGTTTGAATGAAGGGGTGCATTTTATTGGTGGATACATTGAATTTGGACACATTTGAAGAGAAACCAAGGCACCTTTTGGTTTACTAATTAAAGAGAGTCTTAGGAATGATTAAGAGCTCTTCCTTTGCCTTTTGAAGGGCTCTTCCACTTGCATTTTAAAGAAAGTTTTTATAGTATTTTACTTTTATTTTGTGAGAGTTTTTATTAAGAGTAGGTGTAGTGAGTAGAAAGGAGAAAAGGGTCGGAGTGAAGTCTTCTTCTTCCCACTTCTTTTCTTTCTTTTAGTTTAGTTTCTATTGAAGTCTGAAGTTTATTCTGAGTCATCGGAGTTGGGAGATCCGCTCTGAGGAGTAGTTTAGTGAAGAGTTAAAGTTTTAGAGGAACTTTCTGAGTCATGTGGAGAGAATTTTTCAGATAAGAGTTTACTTTTGTTCTTACATTTAGTTTTTTTTATTAATACTTGTTTTTGTTTGTTGTTTTTCTTATGGTTTTTAATTTCAAATCAATGTTTTTTTATATTTTCTCAATGCATTCAAAATAGTTTACTCTATCTTTTTCTTTCTTAAATGGAGAAGTAATTAATTTATGGAGAATTGCTGTGGAAAGTATAAGTGTTTAATGTTGGAAGAAGTAGTGAAGATTGATTCTGAGAACTTTATTTACTTCTTAATTTGGCCAGTTAAGTTGTAGAATTTCATGAGATTATGTAAGATCCAATGCGGTATTGTCTCATAAAAGTTAGTAAGAATCACATGCAATTATATGGGTAAGAATTGTAGTTCATATAATTGAATGTAATATTAGAAGATATTTTTATGGAAGGGAGTAAAATTAGAGGATTTTAAAGTGACAGGCTAAAACCCCTAATTTGGTTTGAAGTTTTGAGTTTTGTTATGAGAAGTTAGCCCCTAGTTAGTGGGAATCCAGGGAGCTGTAGAGTGAGAGATTGGTATCTTCCCCCCTAACCATGTTCAAAATGATAAAAATTTCAAATTAACCTATGTTCTTTATAGAACCAAGTAAGGGTAAAGAACACATTTGCTTCTATCTGTCACAACAAATTTAAATGCTTCCACAACAATACTTTAATAATTATTACTACTTCATAGAAGGAAAGAAAAAGATATTCTAGTTAATAGTATTTTACATATAGTGTTATTAGTTATTATAATTTTAATTTCTTGCTTAACATTTATTAAGGAAATTTCAAAAGACAAATCAACTTTCAAAACTTTTAAAAATCAAGACATACTTTCAAAATCCTTTAAAAAAAGTAAAAAGATAATTTTCTGATTACTTTAAAGATTTTCAAATTTTCCTGTGGGTTCTATATCTCGGGGCTTAATCTTAAAGTTCTATATTACTTGATAAACGATACGTATACTTGCGTAGTATCCCATATTATAAAATCATAATTTTCATATCTAAATCATCAGCACATATATATATATTTGGGGTGGAATAAAGTTTTTGGCGCACATATAATCAAGTTTTTGGCGCTGTTGCTGGGGAAAAATAATTAAATTGCATTTTAAAGAGAATTAGGAAATTTTAAATTTTTACTTTTCTTTGTTTTTGTTAGTGTGTTGTGTTTTGTTTGTTTTATTGTTGTATGTGTAGATCAGGTTCTGAGGGACTTGTGCCTTACGATTCTGAATTAGAAAGAACTTTCAGAAAAATCAAAAAAATTAAAAATACAGAAAAAGATAAAAATATTCAAGAAATCACAAATAATCAAAATCAAAATGTAGGCATCCATCATGAATTAAGACCTTTAAGAGATTATGTTAACCATATAGTAGATGAATTTCATGGTAGTATTCAAAATCCTGCTGTAGTTGCTACTTTTTTTGAGCTTAAACCTGCTATTATCCAAATGGTGTCTAATAATCAGTTTGGGGGAGCAACAACTGAATATCCTAATTTGCTTCTTGCTAATTTTCTAGAGTTGTGTGCTACTTTTAAATATGATGGTGTTTCGGATGATGCTATTAGACTTAGACTTTTTCCTTTCTCACTTAGGGATAAAGCTAAAATATGGTTACATTCGTTACCACCTGAATCAATAAGAACTTGGGGCGAACTGTCACAAAAATTCCTTGCTAATTATTTTCCACCATCTAAGACTGCTATGTTGAGAAATGATATAACATCTTTTTGTCAGTTTGAAGGAGAATCAATATAAGAATCATGGGAAAGATTTAAAGATCTCCTCAGGAAATGTCCACATTATGTGATACCAGATTGGTTAATAATTCAAACTTTTTATAATGTATTAGTTGGGTCTCTTAGATCAATTATCGATGCTGCTGCTGGTGGATCATTAATGTCTAAACCATTTTCTGATGCTTATGCTTTAATTGAAGAAATGAATACTAATAATTTTCAATGGCCTTCTGAAAGGATAAATCCTAAAAAGGTAGCCAGTGTTTATGAACATGATGCTTTTACAATGTTAGCAAATTAAGTTGCTGCTGTATCAAGAAAGATAGACCAATTTGGGATGAATTTTTCTCAGCCAAATCTCATGATTGAAGATAATTCATTAGGCCAAATGGTTGATTCTTATTCTTCAACAGAAATTGTGAATGCTATAATCAAACCTAACAACCCATATTCCAATTATTATAACCCAGGTTGGAAGAATCATCCAAATTTTAACTAGAATAACAATAATTAGGGTGGTGTTAATCAACAATGGGGGAACCACCAAGTAATCCCATTGGGGAATTGGAACAACCAAGGTAATTATAATAATAGATTAACTTATCCTTCTAATAATAACAATACTTTACAAAATAAAGATAAGAAGTTGTCTATGAAAGAAGTAGTATCACATATGGGAAATCAATTACAAATTCAAGGAGCAACCATCAGAAATATTGAAAATCAATTAGGACAAATTGCAAATGCTTTAAGTAATAGATCCCAAGGAATGCTTCCAAGTAATATTGAAGTGAATCCAAGAGAAAAGAATAAAGAACAAGTAAAAGCAATTCAATTGAGAAGTGGAAAAGAATTGGAAGGTAGAGTTCAAAAAGAAACAGAAGTAGAGAAAGAAGAGATTGAAAGACCTAAAGAGGACGCTCCAGAAGGTTTTGAAAGACCTATTTCTCCAACTAATGTTGATTTAGAAAAACCACCACCTCCATTTCCTCAGAGGCTTCGTCAACAAAAGTTGGATAATCAATTTTCAAAATTCTTGGAGATATTAAAGAAGTTTGCCATTAATATTCCATTTGCTGAAGCCCTAGAACAAATGCCAAGCTATGCGAAATTTATGAAGGATATTCTTATTAAAAAGAGGAAGTTTAAAGAAAATGAGACTGTTGCACTTAGTGAGGAGTGTAGTGCGATAATTCAGAAAAACCTTCCTGAAAAACTTAAAGATCCTAGTAGTTTCACAATTCCATGTGCAATAGGAGAAAGATTCTGTGGAAAAGCTTTATGTGATTTGGGTGCAAGCATTAACCTTATGCCTCTATCAATATTCAAAAGACTGGGACTAGGAGAAATAACCCACCTATTGTAACTCTGCAATTAGCAGATCGTTCAATCACATATCCTAAAGGAGTTATAGAAGATGTTTTGGTAAAAGTGGATCAATTTAGTTTTCCTGTGGATTTCATTGTGTTAGATATGGAGGAAGATAAAGAGATACCCACAATTTTGGGAAGTCCTTTTCAAGCTACAGGTAGAGCTATGATAGATGTGCAAAAAGAGGAATTAAAGATGAGGTTTAATGATCAGACTGTTACATTTAATATTTTAAAATCGATGAAATATCCTGCTGGAGGTAAAGAAGATGAGTGTTATCGGATAGATGTTATTGAATATTTACGTGAATGACATTTTAAATCAACTTACGAAAAGAAAGCGGAAAGAGAAGAATTGGAATATAAGCAAGAAGATGAGTTACTTGATTCTGAAGATTTTCAAGTGGAAGATTTAAAGTATGTTCATGAAAGTTTTGAATTGTTGGATATGACTGAAAAAGATGAATCTTATGGTCCATCAATAGAAAAACCTCCTGAAATTGAGCTAAAAATGCTTCCTGATCATTTGAAGTATTTTTTTTAGGTGAATCCTCAACCTTGCTTGTTATAATTTATTCTTAATTAAATTAAAAAGAAGAAGAGAGTTTGCTTGAAATTTTGAAGAAACACAAGAAAGCCTTTGGATGGACAATTGTTGATATTAAATGAATCAGTCCTTCAATTTGTATGCACAAAATTCTTATGGAAGATAATTGCAAACCGCGTGGTGATCCCCAAAGGAGATTAAATCCTATCATGAAAGACGTTGTTAAAAAAGAAATTTTAAAATGATTTGATGCTGGAATTATCTACCCAATTTCGGATAGTGCATGGGTTAGTCCTATTCACTCGTGTTCCTAAGAAAGGAGGAGTAATGCATGATCGTTAATGAAAAGAATGAAATGATACCAACAAGACAAGTTACAGGGTGGCAAATATGCATTAATTATAGAAAATTAAACCTTGCCACAAGGAAAGATCATTTTCCACTCCCTTTTCTAGATCAAATGTTGGATAGACTAGCTAGTCATAAATACTTTTGTTTTCTGGATGGATATACTGGTTACCACCAAATTCAAATTGCTACTGAGGATCAAGAGAAAACTACGTTTACCAGTCCTTATGGTACATTTGCTTTTAGAAGAATGCCCTTTGGTTTATGTAATGCCCCTACTACATTTCAGAGATGTATGATGGTTATTTTTGTGATTAGATTGAAAAACAGATTGAAGTTTTTATGGATGAACTTTTAGTGTTTGGAATTTCGTTTGAATCATGTTTAGAACATCTATCTAAGGTTCTAAAATGCTGTGAAGAAACTAATTTGGTCCTTAATTGGAAGAAATGCAAATTTGTGGTAGCAGGAGGAATTATTTGGGACATCAGATTTCAAAAAAAGGTTTAGAGGTAGATCCTGCAAAAATTCAAGTTATATCTAATTTACCTTGCCCAACCAATGTAAGGGGAATTAGAAGTTTTTTAGGACATGCTGGATTCTGCAGGCGTTACATCAAATACTTTTCAAAGATTACAAAACCTTTATGTCGTTCACTGGAAAAGGATGCAATTTTTAATTTTGATGATTATTGCGTCAAAGCCTTTGAAACATTAAAAGTAAAATTAATCACTGCACCTGTAATAATTTCACCAAATTGGGAAAAACCTTCTGAGTTAATGTGTGATGCTAGTGATAATCTATTGGTGCTGTTTTAGGTCAGAAATATGATAAAATTTTTAAAGTAATTTATTATGCCAGTAAAACTCTTAATGAAACTCAAATTAATTATACCACTACTGAGAAAGAGTTATTAGCTATAGTATTTGCCTTTGATAAATTTCAATCATATTTAATTGGAACTAAATGTGTGGTGCATACTGATCATTCTTCTATTAAATACTTAATGAAGAAAATTGATGCAAAACCGAGACTGATAAGATGGATTCTTCTTTTGCAAGAATTTGATTTTGAGATAGTAGATATGAAGGGTTCTGATAATCAAATTGCTGATCATTTGTTCAGGCTTGAAATTGAAAAATCTCTCTGTGATATTGAAGAAATTAATGAACATGTTACTGATGAAAAACTATTCACTGTTAAAGAATGGTGTGTTCCATGGTATGCAGACATAGTGAACTTTATTGTTAGTAATATTATACCCTATGGTTTGACATACCAAGAAAAGAAGAAATTTCTGTCTGATGCTAAGAATTATTTTTGGGATAAACCATTTTTATTTAAACAAGGAAAGTATCTTATAATTCAAAGATGTGTACCTTTGGAAGAGACTTATGAAATTATTCAAAAATGTCATGATTCTGATTATGGGGGACATTTAGGAAGTGATAAAACTGCATATAGAATATTAAAATCAGGATTTTATTGGCCTACAATTTTTAAGGATGTGAATGTTTATATTAAAAATTGTGATAGATGTCAACGTGTAGGCAATATTTCTAGAAGAAATGAGATGCCCCTCAATTATATGTTGGAAGTTGAAATATTTGATGTTTGGGGACTAGATTTTATGGGACCATTTACACCATCTTTCGAAATGTTTATATTTTGATGGCAGTAGACTATGTTTCCAAATGGATTGAAGCTATTTTTTTACCTCGATGTGATGCTCAAAGTGTTGCAAAGTTTTTAGAAAAGAATATATTTTGCAGATTTGGAATACCAAGAGTAGTCATAACTGACGGGGAAGTCATTTTAGAATTACAATTATTGGGAAGTTAGCAAAGAAATATCATATTAATCATCGCATTGCTACTGCTTATCATCAAAAGACAATTGATTTGGTTGAATTATCCAATCGTGAAATTAAAAGAATATTGAAAAAAATTGTTAACCCAAATAGAAAGGATTGGTCAATCAAATTGGATTATGTTTTGTGGGCCTATAGGACTGCTTACAGAACACCTATAGGAATGTCCCCATATAGGCTGACTTTTGGAAAAAGCTTATCATTTACCTTTTGAACATGAGCATAAAGCATATTGGGCTATTAAAGAGTTCAATTATAATTTGAAATATGTTGCTGAAAAGAGATTATTGCAATTGAATGAGCTTGAAGAAATAAGGAATGAATCTTATAAAAATGCTAAGATTTATAAGGAAAAGATGAAGTTATGGCATGATCGAAAGATTCTTACTAAAAATATTGTACCAGGACAAAAACTTTTACTGTATAATGCTAGATTGACAATATTTTCTGGAAAACTTAAGTCCAGGTGGATGGGTCCATTTATTGTGATAAAAGTTTATTCTTATGGAGCTGTAGATATTCAAGATCATAAGACTGGAAAAATGTTTAAAGATAACGGACATAGACTTATACCAGATTTTTTAGTCAATAAATCTAAATCTGATAATAATTTGATGTTGGGTCATTCAGAATGAGTTCTGGGTATGTTAGGCTGAAGACGTTAAAACAAGCGCTTTAAGGGAGACAACCCATAATTATCGGTTTGCTTTGTTTTATGTTTGTTTTGTGTACTTCGTTTGCTTTGTTTGGTTTTTTTATGCTTTTAGTGGTAGTAATTTGGTGTTTTTAAACTATAGTAAAGTTTATTTGACCTTAACTAATGATTTGGAGAAGTCAAAATGAAAATTTGGACACTTAGCAGACCTGTGCTAAATCGAGCACTGGCGACTAAGCACCGACTAGTTGGCGCTTAGGCGCTGGAGTTACAAAAAAACATAAAAAATGAGGTTCTAGAAGCCTAGATCGTGGGGGAGTAGTTTTGAAAGTTATTTTGGAGTTTTAAAAAAGCTTGGGCCAGTTTTAGCACTTCCCAAGTCTATAAAAAGGACCTGATTTAAGAGAAACCCTTGCCCCAAGTATTATTTTCATTTCTGAGTCATAAAAAGAGAGTTTTGAGTGCATCATGTCTTCCTGGGAGAATGAGATGAATAAGAAGCAAGATTCTAACAAAAGTAAGTTCATTAGTGATAGTGCTAAAGAGTTATTCATTGGATTTCTCACTGTTAGTATTCAAGGGATTGTAGAAATGATTGCAAATATTGAAGCCCGAGTGACTTCAATGGAAGCAAAGATCGATGAAACTAACTTACAGTTACAACACATGGGATGGAAACTCAAGATGCAATTCAGTCATTTAAGGTACATGGAAGAAGCAGATAAGGCGATGTTTCTGAAGAACAAATGGATTGAAGAAGAAGATGTAAGAAAGAACAATTATCACCCGTTCTATCACAATTATATTCCAGAAGGGTCAAATGAGAATAATAGTGGTTCTGGATATAATTCGCCTAATGGAGAATTGCATTAAGAGTGCTTTGTTCTTATTTGTTTAGTGTTCTTATGTGTTATGTTTAGTGTTCATGTGTGTTATGTTTGGTGTGTTTAGTGTTTATATTTAAGTATTAACAAAGCCTGATGATGTGATGGTTACATCCTAGAGATGTATACTTATCAGTTTGAGATTTCATCCTTTATGTGTGCATAGAAATTCTAGAATTGTATTAAGTGTTATGTTTTTTTTAATATAAGTTTGTGTTTGTGTAAAATTTGTGTGGAATCAATGGATATTAAATTTTGATTCAGAATATTGGAAGATTTATGTGGGGAGAAATAATTATTCTGGAGTAATTAAGGGTGATTAACATAGTGATTTAGTGCATATACCTTAATTGTGAATATTTGGGTACTGGCAGCTAAGCACCAGAGTGCCGGCGCTTAAGCGCCAGATTTTGCGGCTAAGCTCGGAGGGTTCGCGCTTAGGCACCAGTTCGTGAAAATTGGTTCCCAGCAATTAAAAACCCAAAAATTACCATTTTTAAACCACCCCATCGTCTTTAACCTTCAGTTTATCACGAAAGAGGAGCCTAGGGCATCATATTGTGGATCATTTTATAGCCGATCTCAACAAAAATTGTTAGATTTGGATTCCTTGAGGTAAGAGCACTACTCCCAAGTAAAAATTTTTTATTTTCACCATGTATTTTGAGTAAATTTTAGAAAATCTTAAAGTCACTATTCATGGTTAAAATTTGAGGAAAAACATGAGAAATTGCTTCGATTTAGTGAAAATATCTTTTGGAAGATAATTTAGCAAGTTTAGTTTGATTTTGAAATTTATGGTGAATTTTTTGTGAATTTTAGAGATGGCTCCAAAGTCAAAGCGTGCACGAGAAAAGACAAGATTTGATCTAACTAATTTATTAGTATGAGGGCTGAGGAACGATACGTCGATGCATTGCAGTCACATAAGTTGATCCCTGAGAGTGTATTTTGTAAACCAGAAGAGGTGATTGAAGATATGATTGCTAGAAGGAACTGGGAGAATTACTATTGCTTCTTCGCTATTGTTGTTGTTTCTGTGGTTAGAAAGTTTTATGCAAATTTGCCTGCTGCAGATGAGAATCAAGTGATGGTTAAGAGGCATGAGGTCAACTTTTCTTCTGGGTCAATCAATACTTTTTATTGACTACCTCCTGGCATGTTCTGTTTTTATTCTAACTATCATCATACGGAAGGAGAATTAGATGAGATCATGGAATTTCTGACTGATGGAAGAGGATTATGGAAAATAACAAATGATAGAAGAGTCAACTTTTCTGCATCCAAATTGAATGCCATTTCTAAGGAGTGGCGTTATTTTATCTCATCTAAATTGCTACCTTCGAGTCATACATGTGAAGTAACGAGAGAAAGAGCTGTGTTGAACCATTTCATTCAGCAAGGGAAGCCTATTGACAGTGGAGGTATAATTTATGATTATGTTTTGAACTGTGCTAGATCAACCACTACTGCAGGTATGGGATCTCCTTCCTTGATTCATTCATTATGTGAACGATCTGGAGTGAAGTTTGAAACCTGGGAAGAGGTACTTCAGCCATTAAGACCAATTACCAGCGTCAACGTTGGTGCTTACACTGTACATTCAGAGTTTGGTTGGAGAGGAGGATTTGGTAGGGCTTCTACTTCTGCTGCATCTACTTCTCATGCTACTACTTCACGTGCTTCATCATCTACAGATTCACAGACTAGTTTATTAAGAAAAATTTTGAAAAAAGTGAGTCTTACTCGAGAGCATCTGAAGGATACGGATGGTAAGAAGGATAATGTGGAAAGATATATTGTAAAACATGATGAGTACGAGGAGAGTTATCAGCAATATTTGGATAGACTGAATAGAGGTGATCAGAGTGCTGAGATGCCCCCTCGTCCATTCTACAGACCTTATGTGCCATCTAGGGATTGGAACGAGCAGGATGCTGATGATGAAGAGGATGATGAGTAGTTAGTGTTATTTGTTTTCATTGCAGTGTTGTTGTTGATGTACTGATGTGTGTTTTGTTTAGTATTTAGTTTGATCATTGTGTTGTTATGTGAACCTTGATAGTATGCAAACTGTAGTTTGTATTATTTTTCTGTTATGCATATTCAGATGTATTGTTGTTGTTGTATTGATGTTTTATATGTTGCTTGGTGGTAGTTATGTGTAATAGTAATTGTTTTTATGTGTATGTTATGTCAGAGTTTTTAATAGTGTGTACTTTAATTCAAAAACTATTAGGAGATTATAAACCACTATTGGGAACTTCTACTTAGGAAACTACATGTTTAAAATTTATCAAATTCCACTATCATCTGTTATCTGTAACGTATGTGTTATTTTAGTTGGTGTGTATTTGCTTTGAAAACCTCCACTACTGAAGAAGTCTTTTTGAAAATTTTAATTTTCTTTGTAAAAAAAAAGTTTTGAAAAACTAAATTTGATTTCATTTTACTCCTGTTATTTAAATTGTTATACTTGCATAGTAGGATATTAATAAATTCCTGCAAACATGATATTTCAGTCTTTATTTCTCACCCATGTATCATTTCTTATGCTTAAATGTTTTACCTTAACTAAAAATTAAAGTTTTGGGGGGGGGGGAATTTAAAAACAAAGATTTTTCAAAAACCTAAAATTTTATTTGATTCTTAAGAATACTTAAAATAAATCTTATTTTTGATTGAGAACAATTATGTACATGAAGTTATATTAGGGGAACAAAAATTTTGAATATATAAATGAATAAAAGAATTTAGTTAAAATTTATAGTAATCATGAAAAACTTAAAGTTAAAATTTTCTTAATGCGGAGGTGTTAAATAAAGTTAAACTATCTTTAGTAAGAAGTTTTGTATTTTTGGATAAATAGAAGATTTGACTTTTATTCTTCAAAGCTTAAATTTTCTTTATTGAAGAGTAATTTTCAAATAGTATTATTTTGATTTTTAAGTGAAAGATTTATATCTGACCTTCATTTTAAATGGAAGGGTGGAATTCAAAATCATTAAAGGCCTATCTAGATATAGTAATCCTTGCCTTATAAAAAAAAAAGAGAAAAAAAAAGAAAGAGAAAAGAAAAAGTAAAAATTAGTATATGAAAAGGGAGGAGAAGCTTGAGGATTTAAGGGCCTAATCAAAAATTGGTTTCATACCTAAAGTTTAAGATATAAGATCAGAGAAAATCTAAAGCTTAAGGTTATAATACAGTAAGTAAAATTATTTTCAAATAAAGATTTTTAAGTGAGAAAAATAAGTGTTTGAGTCTATATTTTGAAGAACCTACAAATATTTCTGAATCAGATAAAAACTTATATTTGTGATTTTCCTTTACTTAAGAACTTTCTAAACTTTAAGTTGGTTTTAATTACTGAAACTTTCTCTAAATTGGACTATTCCATTTCTAGAAAAAAAATTTGTTATCTTCCTAAGAAACTCATTACATAATTTGCATACTAAAATGTTCTATGAGATTAACTGTCACTTCAGGACAAGTAACATTTTATGTTTGGGGATTTTGATACACCTAAAATATATAGTATTTTTATGCACATTTTTATACCTATTTTTAATGATATTGCACTTTAATGGAAGGTATTTTGTGTTTTTCTTGCAGGTATGATGAAAATGGATGGTCATGATGAAAGGAACAAAATTGGATCAAATTTGGAGCAAAAAAAGATGAAAAATGAAAATTTGGGCACTGGAGGTTAAGCGCCGCTAGGCCCGCACTTAGCCGCCACAGTTAAAAATCGAATTCTAAAGGAATTTGGTGCCAATTTCAAAGGGGATGGGATGCAACTCTTGGTGGTAACTTCCATAACTTCCTTTGGGTGGTAAGTTTGAATGAAGGGGTGCATTCTTTGGTGGATACATTGAATCTGGACACATTTGAAGAGACACCAAGGCACCTTTTGGTTAAATTTTTAAAGAGAGGCTTGGGAATGACTAAGTTCTCTTCCACTTGCATTTTGAAGAGAGTTTTTAGAGTATTTTACTTTTATTTTGTGAGAGTTTTTATTAAGAGTAGGAGTAGAGAGTAGAAAGGAGAAAAGGGTCGGAGTGAAGTCTTCTTCTTCCCACTTCTTTTCTTTCTTTTAGTTTAGTTTCTATTGAAGTCTGAAGTTTATTCTGAGTCATCGGAGTTGGGATATGCACTCTGAGGAGTAGTTTAATGAAGAGTTAAAGTTTCAGAGTAACTTCCTGAGTCTTGTGGAGCGAATTTTCAGATAAGTGTTTACTTTTGTTCTTACATTTAGTTTTTTTTATTATTACTTATTTTTGTTTTTTGTTTTTCTTAAGGCTTTTAATTTCAAATCAATGTGTTTTTATATTTTCTCAATGCATTCTGAGAAGTTTACTTTATATTTTTTTTTCTTAAATGGAGAAGTAATTAATTTATGGAGAATTGTTGTGGAAAGTATAAGTGTTTAAAGTTGGAAGAAGTCGTGAAGATTGATTCTGAAAACGTTTACATCTTAATTTGGCCTGTTAAGTTGTAGAATTTCTTGAGATTATATAAGATTCAATGTGATATTGTCTCATAAAAGTTAGTAAGAATCACATGCAATTATATGGGTGAGAATTGTAGTCCATATAATTGAATGTACTATTAGAAGATATTTTTATGGAAGGGAGTAAAATTAGAGGATTTTAGAGTGACAGGCTAAAACCCCCTAATTTGGTTTTAAGTTTTGAGTTTTGTTGTGAGAAGTTAGCCCCCAGTTGGTGGCAATCGAGGAAACTCTAGAGTGAGAGACTGGTATCTTCCCTGCCTAACCATGTTCAAAATGATAAAAATTTCAAACTAACCTATGTTCTCTATAGAACCAAGTAAGGGTAAAGAGCACATTTGTTTCTAGCTGTCACAACAAATTTAAATACTTCCACAACAATACTTTAATAATTATTACTACTTCATAAAAGGAAAGAAAAAAATATTCTAGTTAATAGTGTTTTACATATAGTGTTATTAGTTATTATAATTTTAATTTCTTGCATAACATTTTATTAAGGAAATTTCAAAAGATAAATCAACTTTCAAAACTTTTCAAAATCAAGACATACTTTCAAAAGCCATTAAAAAAAAGTAGAAAGATAATTTTCTGATTCCTTTAAAGATTTTCAAATTTTCCCTGTGGGTTCGATATCTCGGAGCTTAATCAGAAAGTCCTATATTACTTGATAAATGATATGTATACTTGCGTAGTATCCCATATTATAAAATTATAATTTTCATATCTAAATCATCAGCACAAATATATATTGGGTGTGGAGTCAAATTTTTGGCACACATATATTTATCCGGGATCAACTTATTGGGTAAATAAATTTCCATTAGGATAAAAATTGTCTATTTTGACCAAAATTAAATTTTTGGTTAAAAGTTTACCCATTCGGTCAATGAGGTGGTCATTAGGTTGAAATTGACCTTTTTTACCAACGTTGACTTTTTGGTCAAAAGTTGACTTATTGGATGAATGGGGTGGTCATTAGGTCAAAAAAAACTATTTTGATCAATATTAACTTTTTGGTCAAAAGTTGACTTATTGGTCAATAGGTTTGTCACTAGTTCAAAGATTGACCATTTTCACTAAAGTTGACTTTTTGATCAAAAGTAGACCTATTTGTATTTGGTCAATGGGTTGGTCAATGGGCCAACTATTGATCATTTTGACCAAAGTTGACTTATTGGTCAGAGATTGACTTATTGGGTCAATAATAGGGCATTAGATCATAAATTCACTAGTTTGACAAAAATTGACTTATTGTTCAAAAGTTTACATATTGGGTAAATGGGTTGGTCATTGGTCAACGATTGATCATTTTGACCAAATTTGACTTTTTGGTCAAAAGTTGAACTACTGGGTCAATGGGTTGGTCGTTGAGTCGGAAATTGATCATTTTAACCAAAGTTGACCTATTTGGTCAATGAGGTGGTCATTAGGTAAAAAATTGACTATTTTGATCAAAATTGACTCTTTGGTGAAAAGTTGGCCGATTGGGTCATTGGGTTGGTCATTTGGTCAAGGATTGACTATTTAGGTCAAAGTCTACTTTTTGTCAAAAGTTGACCTATTGAGTCAATGGTTTGGTCATAGGGTCAAGGATTGATCATTTTGACCAAAGTTGACTTTCTGGTAAGAGATTGACTTATTGGGTCAATAATTGGTCTTCTGGTAAAAAATTGATTATTTTGACCAAAATTGACTTTTTAGTCAAAAGTTGACCTATTAGGTCAATGGGTTTGTCATTGGGTTAATGATTAACCATTTTGACAAAAGTTGACCTTTTGGTCAAAAGTTGACCTTTTGGGTTAATGGGGTGGTCATTAGGTCAAAAATTGATTATTTTGACCAAAATTGACTTTTTGGTTAAAAGTTGACCTATTAGGTCAATGGATTGTTCCTTGGGTCAAGGATTGACCATTTTGACCAAAGTTTACTTTTTGGTCAGAGATTGACTGAATGGGTCAATAATTGTTCATTAGGTCAGAAATTGACCATTTTAACTAAGTTGACTTTTTGGTTAAAAGTTGACAGATTGGGTCAAAGGGGTGGACACTAGGTCAAAAATTGACTATTTTGACCAAAATTGACTATTTTGACCAAAATTGACTTTTTGGTCAAAAGTTGACCTTTTAAGTCAATGGATTGGTCATTGGGTCATGGATTGACCTTTTTGACCAATTTTGACTTTTTGGTCAAAGGTTGACCTATTGAGTCAATGGGTTAGTCATTAGGTTAAAGATTGAACATTTTGACCAAAGTTGACTTTTTGGTAAAAGATTGACTTATTGGGTCAATAATTGGTCTTTAGGTTAAAAATCGACTATTTTGACCAAAATTAAAATTTTTGTCAAAGGTTAACCCATTGGGTCAATGGGGTAGTCATTGGGTCAAAAATTGACCATTTTGACCATAATTGACTTTTTGGTCAAACGTTGACCTAATGGATCAATGAGGTGGCCATTAAGTCAAAAATTGACTATTTTATTTAAATCTTGACATATTGGGTCACAATTGAGAAAAAGGATTCATGTGGCCGACACAACTTAGAGAGATTGAGGCTTTGTTGTTGTTGTTATTATTGACATATTGGGTCAATGGGTTGGTCATTGGGTCAAAGATTGACCATTTTGACCAAAGTTAACTTTTTGTTTAAAAGTTGACCTGTTGGGTCAATGGGTTACTCGTTGGGTTAATGATTGACCTTTTTGACCGAAGTTGACTTTTTGGTCAAAGATTGACTTATTGGGTCAATAAGTGGTCATCAGATCAAAAATTGACTATTTTGACTAAAATTGATTTTTTGTTCAAAAGTTGACAGATTGGGTTAATAGGTCCATGATTGATCATTTTGTCCAAAGTTGACTTCTTGCTAAAAAAACTGACCTATTGGGTTAATGGGTTGGTCATTGGGTCAGAAATTGACCATTTTGACCAAACATGACTTTTTGGTCAAAAGTTGACCTATTGGGTCAATGGGGAGGTGATTTGGTCAAAATTGACTAAACTAAACAAAATTGACTTTTTGGTCAAAAGTTCACCTATTGGGTCAATGGGTTCGTCATTAGGTCAAGGATTGACAATTTTGACCAAAGTTGACTTTTTGGTCAAAAGTTAACCTATTGGGTCAATGGGTTGTTCATTGGGTTAAAGATTGATCATTTTGACCAATGTTGACTTTTTGGTTAGAGATTTACAAATTGGGTCAGTACTTGATCATTAGGTCAATAATAAACTATTTTGACCAAAATTAACTTTTTAGTCGAAAGTTTATCTATTGGGTCAGTGGGTTAGTTAATGGGTCAGGAATTTACCATTTTGACTAAAGTTGACTTTTTGGTCAAAAGTTAACCTATTGGGTCAACAATTAGTCATTAGGTCAAAATTTGACTACTTTGACCAAAATTGAATTTTCGGTCAAAAGTTGACTCATTGGGTCAATGGGGTAATCATTAGGTCAGAAATTGATCATTTTGATCAAAGTTAACTTTTTGGTCAGAGAAAGACTTATTGGGTCAGTAATTGTCCATTAAGACAAAAATTGAGTACCTTGACTAAAATTGAATTTTTGGTCAAAAGTTAACCCATTGGGTCAATGAGGTGGTCATTGGGTTAGAAATTGACCTTTTTTACCAAAGTTGACTTTTGTTCAAGAGTTGACTTATTGGGTGAATGGGGTGGCCGTTGGGTCAAAAACTGACTATTTTGACCAAAATTGAGTTTTTGGTCAAAAACTGACCTATTGGTCAATAGGTTTGTCATTAGCTCAAAGATTGACCATTTTGACTAAAGATGACTTTTTTGTCAAAAGTTGATCTATTGAGTCAATGTGTTGGTAATTAGGTCAAGGATTGACCTTTTGACCAAAGTTCAATTTTGGGTTAAAGATTGACTTATAGGGTCAATAATTGGTCATTAGATAAAAAATTAATTGGGTCATACGTTTTTCATTGGGTTAAGGATTGACCATTTTGACCAAAGTTGACTTTTTGGTCAAAAGTTGACCTGTTAGGTCGATGGGTTGGTCATTGCGACAAGGATTAAACATTTTGACCAAAGTTTACTTTTGGGTTAAAAATTGACTTATTGGGTCAATAATTGGTCATTATGTCAAAAATTGACTACTTTGACCAAAATTTACTTTTTAGTCAAAAGTTGACCTATTGGGCCAATGGGTTCGTCATTGGGTCTAGGATTGACCATTTTGACCAAAGTTTACTTTTTCGTCAATAGTTGACTTATTGGGTTCATGGAGCGGTCGTTCAGTAAAAAATTGACTATTTTGACCAAAATTGACTTTTTCGTCAAAAGTTGACCTATTGGGTCAAAAGCTTTGTCATTGGGGTCAATGATTGACCATTTTGACCGAAGTTGACATTTTGATCAAAATTGACCTAGTGGGTTAATGGTGTGGTCATAGGTCAAAATTGACTATCTTGAAAAAAATTGACTTTTTTTGATCAAAAGTTTACCTATTGAGCCATTGGGTCAAGGATTGACCATTTTGACTAAAGTTGAAATTTGGGTCAAACATTGACCTATTAGGTCAATGGGTTGGTCATTGGGTCAAGGATTGACCATTACGACTAATGTTAACTTTTTGGTCAGAGATTGACGTATTGGGTCCATAATTGGTCATTAGGTTAAAAATTGACTATTTTGACCAAAATTGACTTTTTCATCAAAAGTTGTCCTATTGGGTCATTGAGTTGATCATTTGGTCAATAATTAACCATTTTGAACAAATTTGACTTTTTGGTTATAATTTGACCAATTGGGTCAATGAGTTGGTCATTGGGTCAGTAATTGACCATTTTGACCAAAGTTAACTTTTTGGTCAAAAGATGACCTATTGGGTCAATGGGGTGGTCATTAGGTCAAATAATTAACTATATTGACCAAAAGTGACTTTTTGGTCAAAAGTTTACATTTTGGGTTAATGAGTTGGTCATTGGGTCAAAGATTGACCATCTTCACGAAAATTGACTTTTTTGGTTAAAATTTGACCTTTTGGTCAATTGGTTGGTCATTGGGTCAGTAATTGACCATTTTGACCAAAGTTGATTTTATGGTCAAAAATTGACCTATCGGGTCAATGGGGTGGTCATTAAGTCATAAATTGACTATTTTGACCAAAATTGACATTTTTGTCAAAAGTTGACATTTTGGGTCAATGGGTTGGTCATTGGATTAATGATTGACCATCTTAACCAAAGTTGACTTTTTAATCAAAAGTTGACTTATTGGGTCAATGGGTAGGTCATCGGGTCAAGGATGTACCATTTTGACAAAAGTTAACTTTTTGGTAAGAGATTGACTTATTGGGTCAATAATTGGTCATTAGGTAAAAAATTGACAATTTAGACCAAAGTTGAATTATCAGTCAAAACTTGTCCCATTAGGTTAATGGGGTGGTCATTGGGTCAGAAATTGAGCATTTTGACCAAACTTGACTTTTTGGTCAATAGTTGACTTATTGGGTAAATTGGGTGGTCATTAGGTCAAAGATTGACCATTTTGACCAAAGTTGATGTTTTGGTCAAATGTTGACCTATTGGGTCAATGGGTTTGTCATTTTGACCAAAGTTGACTTTTTGGTCAAAAGTTGACCTATTGGGTCAATGTGGTCTTTGCGTCAGAAATAGACCATTTTGACCAAAGTTGACTTTTTGGTCAAAAGTTAACCTATTGGGTAAATGGGGTGGTCATTAGGTTAAAAATCAACTAAACTGACCAAAATTGACTTCTTGGTCAAAAGTTGACCTATTGGGTCAATGGGTTGGTCATTGGGTCAAGTTTGACCATTCTGACAAAAGTTGACTTTTTAGACAAAAGTTAACTTATTGGGCCAATGAGTGGTCATTGTGTCAAGGTTTCACCATTTTGACCAAAGTTGACTTTTTGGTCAGAGATTGACTAATTGGGTCAATAATTGTTCATTAGGTCAAAAATTTACTATTTTGAGAAAAATTGACTTTTTGGTCAAATGTTGATTTATTCTGTCAGTGGTGGTCAATGGGTCAAGTATTTATCATTTTGACTAAAGTTGACTTTTTGGTCAAAAGTTGACATATTGGGTCGATGGGTTGGCCATTGGGTTAAGGATTGGCCATTATGACTAATGCTGACTTTTTGGTCAGAGATTGACTTATTGGGTTAATATTTGTCATTAGGTCAAAAATTGACTATTTTGAAAAAAGATAACTTTTTGGTCAAATTTTCTCCTTTTGGGTTAATGAGTTGGTCAGAGATTGACCATTTTAACCAAAGTTAATTATTTTGTCAGAGATTGACTTATTGGGTCAATAGTTGGTCATTAGGTTAAAAATTGACTATTTTGGCCAAAATTGATTTTTTGGTCTAATGTTGACCCATTGGGTCAATCGGGTTGTCATTGTGTCAAAAATTCACTATTTTAACCAAAGTTGACTTTTTGGTCAAAAGTTGACCTAATGGGTCAAAGGGGTAGCCATGAGGTAAAAAATTGACTATTTTGACCAAAATTGACTTTTTGGTCAAAAGTTGACATATTGGGTCAATGGGCTGGTCATTGGGTTAAAGATTGACCATTTTTACCAAACTTGACTTCTTATTTAAAAGTTGACATATTGGGTCAATGGGTTGGTCATTGGGTCAATGATTGACCATTTTGACCAAAGTTGACTTTTTGGTCGAAGATTGACTAATTGGGTCAATAATTGGTCATCAGGTTAAAATATGACTATTTTGACTAAAATTGACTTTTTTTTTCAAAAGTTGACCTATTGATTGGGTCACTATGTCGGTCATTGGGTCAAGGATTGACCATTTTAACCAAAGTTGACTTTTTGGACAAAAGCTGACCAATTGGGTCAATGGGTTGGTTATTGGGTCAGAAATTGACCATTTTGACTAAACTTGACTTTTTATTCAAAAGTTGACCTATTGGGTCAATGGGGTGGTAATTAGGTCAAAAATTAAGTAAACTAACCTAAATTAATTTTTATGTCAAAAGTTGACCTATTAGGTTAATGGGTTGGTCATTGGGTCAAGATTGATCATTTTAACCAAAGTTGACTTTTTGGTTAAAAGTTAACATATTGGGTCAACAAGTTGGTCAATGTGTCAAGCCTTCACCATTTTGGCCAAAGCTGACTTTTTGGTCAGAGATTGACTAATTGGGTCAATAATTATTCATTAGGTAAAAAATTTACTATTTTGACAAGAATTAACTTTTTGGTCAAATGTTGATCTATTCGGTAAGTGGTTGGTCAATGGGTCAAGTATTTATCTTTTTGACCAAAGTTGACTTTTTGGTCAAAAGTTGACATATTTCGTCGATGGGTTGGCCATTGGGTCAAGGATTGACCATTATGACTAATGTTGACTTTTTGGTCAGAGATTGACTTATTGGGTCAATAATTGGTCATTAGGTCAAAAATTAATTTTGACCAAAATTAACTTTTTGGTCAAATGTTATCGTATTGGGTTAAAGATTTGGTCATTAAGTTAAGAATTTACCATTTTGACCGAAGTTGACTATCTGGTCAAAAGTGGACCTATTGGGTCAATGGGTTGCTCATTGGGTCAGTAATTGATAATTCTAACCAAAGTTGACTTTTGGTCAAAAGTTGACCAATTGGGTCAATGGGTTGGTCATTTGGTCAAGAATTGACTATTTTACCAAAGTTAACTTATTGGTCAGAGATTGACTTATTGGGTCAATAATTGGCCATTAGGTCAAAAATTGACTATTTTGACCTAAATTAATTTTTTGGTCAAAAGTTGACCTATTGGGTCAATAAGGTGGTCATTGGTCAGAAATTGACCATTTTGACAAGTTGACTTCTTAGTCAAAAGTTGACTTATTAGGTCAATGGGGTGGCCATAGGTCAAAAATTGACTATTTTGATGAAAATTGATTTTTTGGTCAAAAGTTGACCTATTGGTCAATAGGTTTGTCATTGGCTTAAAGATTGACCATTTTGACCAAAGTTGACTTTTGGGTCAAAGATTTATTTATTGGGTTAATAATTGGTCATTAGGTCAAAAATAAATTATTTTGACCAAAATTTACTTTTTGGTCAAAAAATTGACCTATTGGATCAATGGGTTGGTCATTGGGTCAAGGATGAACCATTTTGATCAAAGTTGACTTTTTAGTAAGAGATTGACTTATTGGGTCAATAATTGGTCGTTAGGTTAAAAATTGACTATTTTGACAAAAAGTGAATTTTTGGTCAAAAGTTGAGCCATTGGGTCTATGAGGTGGTCATTGGGTAAGAAATTGACTATTTTGACCAAAGTTGATTTTTTTGGTAATAATGTTGACCTATTGGGTTAATGGGGTGGTAATTAGGTCAAAAATTGACTATTATGACCAAAATTGACTTTTTCGTCAATGGTTGACCTTTTGGGTCAATGTGTTTGTCGTTGGGTCAGAAATTGACCATTTCGACAAGAATAGACTTTTTGGTCCAAAGTTGACTAATTGGATCAAAGGGTTGGTCATTTGGTCAAGGATTGATCATTTTGACCAAAGTTGACTTTTTGGTCAAAAGTTGACATGTTGGGTCAATGGGTTGGTCATTGGGTCCAGGATTGACCATTTCGACCAAAGTTGACTTTTTGGTTTGAGACTAACTTATTGAGTCAATAATTGGTCATTAGGTCAAGTATTGACTATTTTGACCAAAATTGAATTTTTGGTCAAAAGTTGGCTCGTTGGATCAATGAATTAGTCAATGGGTCAGAAAATGACCATTTTGACAAAAATCGACTTGTTGGTCAAAAGTTGACTTATTGTTTTAAAGGGGTGTCCATAAGGTCAGAAATTCACTATTTTGACCAAAATTGACCTTTTGGTCAAAAATTTACCTATTGGGTCAATGGGTTATTCATTGGGTCAAGGATTGACCAATTTGACCAAATTTATCTTTTTGGTCAAAAGTTGGCCTATTGGCTCAATGGGTTGGCCATTGGGTCAAGGATTGACCCTTTTGAATAAAGTTGACTTTTTGGTAAGAGATTGACTTATTGGGACAAAAATTGGTCTTTAGGTCAAAAATTGACTATTTTTACCAAAATTAACTTTTTAGTCAAAAGTTGACCAATTGGTCAATGGGTTGTTCATTGGGTCAATGATTGACCATTTTGACTAAAGTTGATATTTTGGTCAAAAGTTGACCTATTAGATTAATGGGGTGGTCAATAGGTCGAAAATTGACTATTTTGACCAAAATTGACTTTTTGCTCAAAAGTTGACCTATTGAGTCATTAGGTCAAGGATTCACCATTTTGTCCACAGTTTACTTTTTGGTTAAAAATTGACCTATTGGGTAATGGGTTGGTCATTGGGTCAAGTATTGACCATTAGACCAATGTTGACCTTTTGGTCAGAGATTGACTTATTGGGTCAATAATTGGTCATTAGGTCAAAAATTGACTATTTTGACCAAAATTAACTTTTTGGTCAAATGTTGTCTTATTGGGTGAATAAGTTGATCATTGAGTCAAATATTTACCATTTTGACCAAAGTTGACTTTTTGGTCAAAAGTTGAACTTTTGGATCAATGTGTGGTCATTTGGTCAGTAATTGACCTTTTTGACGAAGTTGACTTTTTGGTCAAAAGTTGACCTATTGGGTCAATTGGGTGGTCATCAAGTAAAAAATTAACTATTTTTACCAAAGTTGACTTTTTGGTCAAAAGTTAACCTATTGTGTCAATGGGTTGGTTATTGGGTTAAGGATCGACCATTTTGACCAAAGTTGACTTTTTGGTCAGAGATTGACTTATTGGGTCTATAATTGGCCATTAGGTCAAAAATTGAATATTTTAACCAATATTGAATTTTTTTTCAAATGGTTACCCATTGTGTTGATGGGGTGGTCATTGGGTCAGAAATTAATAACTTTAACGAAAGATAACTTTTCAGTTAAAAGTTGACCTAATGGGCCAATCGGGTGACCATTACGTCAAAAATTGACTATTTTGACCAGAATTGACTGTTTGGTCAAAAGTTGACATATTGGGTAAATGGGTTGGTCATTGGGTCAAAGATTGACCATTTTAACAAAAGTGGACTTTTTGTTTAAAAGCTGGCCAATTGGGTTAATGGGTTGATTGGTTGGTCAATGATTGACCAATTTGACCAAATTTGACTTTCTAGTTAAAAGTTGACCTTATAGGTCATTGGGTTGGTCATTAGGTCAAGGATTGACCATTTTGACAAAAGTTGACTTTTTAGTAAGAGATTGACTTATTTTGTCAATAATTGGTCTTTAGGTTAAAAATTGACTATTTTGACCAAAATTGACTTTTTATTTAAAAGTTGACTTATTTGTTCTATGGGATGGTCATTGGGTGAATGATTGACCATTTTGTCCAAAGTTGACATTTTAGTCAAAAGTTGACCTATTGGGTTAATGAGGTGGTTATTAGGTAAAAAATTGACTATTTTGACCAAAATTGACTTTTTCCTCATAAGTTGACCTTTTGAGTCATTGTGTCAAGGATTGACCATTTTAAAGAAAGTTGACTTTTTGGTCAAAAGTTGACCTATGGGGTCAATGGGTTGGTCATTGGGTCAAGGATTAGCCATTATGACCAATGTTGACTTTTTTGTCAGAGTTTGACTTATTGGGACAATAATTGGTCATTAAGTCAAAAATTGACTATTTTTAGCAAAATTGACTTTTTGGTCAAAAGTTGTCTTATTGGGTGAATGAGTTGATCATTGGGTCAAGAATTGCCATTTTGACCAAAGTTGACTTTTTGGTCAAAAGTTAACATATTTGGTCAATGTGTAGGTCATTGGGCCAGTAATTGACCATTTTAACTAAAGTTGACTTTTTTGTCAAAAGTTGACCTATTAGGTCAATGGGGGGCCATCAGGTCAAAAATTAACTATTTTGACCAAAGTTGACTATTTAGTTAAAAGTTGACATATTGTGTCAATGGTTTGGTCATTGGGTCAAAGTTTGACGATTTTGACTAATGTTGACTTTTTGGTTAGAGATTGACTTATTAGGTCAATAATTGGTCATTAGGTCAAAAATTGACTATTTTGACCAATATTAATTTTTTAGTCAGAAGTTGTCCCATTTTGACCAAATTTAACTTTGGTCAAAAGTTGACCTATTGGGTCAATGGGCTGGCCATTTTAACCGAAGTTGATTTTTTGTCAAAAGTGACCTATTGGGTCAACGGGTTGGTTGTTGGGTCAGAAACTGACCATTTTGACCAAAGTTGACTTTTTTGCTCAAAAGCTGACTTATTGACTCAATGCAGTGGTCATTAGTTCAAAAATTGACTATATTGACCAAAATATACTTTTGGGTTAAAAGTTGACCTATTAGGTCAATGGGTTGGTCATTGGGCCAAGGATTCACCATTTTGACTAAAGTTGACTTTTTGGTTAAAAGCTGAGCTGTTGGATCAATGGGTTGGTCATTGGGTAAAGAATTGACAATTTTGACCAAAGATGACTTTTTGGTCTGAGATTGACTTATTCGCTCAATAATTGTTCATTAGGTTAAAAATTGACTATCTTGACCAAAATTGAATTTTTGGTCAAAAGTTGACGCATTGGGTCAAAGAGGTGGTCTTTGGGTCAGAAATTGACCATTTTAACCGAATTCAACTTTTTGGTCGAAAGTTGACCAATTGAGTCAATGGGGTGACTATTAGGTCAAAAATTGACTATTTTGACTAAAATTGACTTTTTTGGTCAAAAGTTGACCTATTGGATCAATGGGTTGGTCATTGTGTCAAGCATTGACCATTTTGATCAAATTTGTCTTTTTGGTCAAAAGTTGTTCTATTGGGTCATTGGGTTGGTCATTTGGTCAAGGATTGACAATTTTGACCAATGTTGACTTTTTGATAAGAGATTGACTTGCCAATAATTGGTCTTTAGGTCAAAAATTGACTATTTTGACCAAAATTGGCTTTTTAGTCAAAAGTTTAATTATTAGGTTAATCGGTTGGTCATTGCGTCAATGATTGACTATTTTGGCCAAAGTTGACTTTTTGTTCAAAAGTTGACCTACTAGATTAATGGGGTTGTAATAAGGTCAAAAATTTATTATTTTAACCAAAATTAACTTTTTGTTCAAAAGTTGACCTATTGAGTCATTGAGTCAAAGATTAACCGTTTTGACCAAAGTTGACATTTTGGTCAAAATTTGACGTATTGGGTCAATGGGTTGGTCATTGGGTCAAGGATTGACCATTTTGACCAATGTTGATTTTCTAGTCAGAGATTGACTTATTGGGTCAATAATTGGTCATTAGGTCAAAAATTAACTATTTTGACCAAAATTGAATTTTTTGTCAAAAGTTGATGCATTGGGTTAATGAGGTGGTCATTGGGTCAGAAATTGACCATTTTGACCATAGTTGACTTTTTGGTCAAAAGTTGACCTATTGGGTCAATGGGGTGGCTATTAGGTCAAAAATTGACTATTTTGAGAAAAATTGACTTTTTTGGTCAAAAGTTAGTCATTGGGTCAACAGGTTGGTCATTGGGTTAATAGGATGGTCATTGGGTCAAGGATTGACCATTTTTACCAAATTTAACTTTTTGATCAAAAGTTGACCTATTGGGTCAATGGGTTGGTCATTGGGTCAAGGATTGACCATTTTGACTGAAGCTGACTTTTTGGTAAGAGATTGATTTATTGGGTCAATAATTGGTCTTTAGGTCAAAAATTGACTATTTTGACCAAAATTGATTTTTTAGTCAAAAGTTTACCTATTAGGTCAGTGGGTTGGTCATTGGGTCAATGATTGATCATTTTGGCAAAAGTTGACTTTTTGGTCAAAAGTTGACCTATTGGGTTAATGGGGTTGTCTTTAGGTCAAAAATTTACTATTTTGACCAACATTAACTTTTTGGTCAAAAGTTGACCTACAAGGATTGGCCTATTTAACCAAAGTTGACTTTTTGGTCAAAAGTTGATCAATTGGGTCAATGGGTTGGTCATTGGGGATTGACCATTTTGACCAATGTCTTTTTGGTCAGAGACAGACTTATTGGGTCAATATTTGGTCATTAGGTCAAAAATTGACTATTTTGACAGAAATTAACTTTTTGGTCAAAAGTTGTCCTACTGGGTCAAAGAGTTGATCATTGGGTGAAGAATTGACCATTTTGACCAAGGCTGACTTTTTGGTCAAAGGTTTACCAATTGGGTCAATGTGTTGGTCATTGGGTCAGTAATTGACCATTTTGACCAAAGTTGACCTATTGGGTCAATGGGGTGGTCATTCGGTAAAAAATTAACTATCTTGGAAAAAGTTGACGTTTTGGTCAAAAGTTGACATATTGGGTCAATGGGTTGGTCATTGGGTCAAGGGTTGATAATTTTTACCAACGTTGACTTTTTTATCAGAGATTGACTTATTGGGTCAATAATTGGTCATTAGGTCAAAATTTGTCTATTTTTAGCAAAATTATATTTTTTGTCGAAAGTTGACCCATTGGGTCAATGGGGTGGTCATTGGGTAAGAAATTAATTGTTTTGACAAAAGTTGACTTTTTGGTAAAAGTTGACCTATTGGGTCTATGGGTGGCTATTAGGTAAAACATTGACTATTTTGAAGAAAATTAACTTCGTGGTCAAAAGTTGATCTATTGGGTCAAGAGGTTGGTCTTTAGGTCAATGATTGACAATTTTGATCAAAGTTTATTTTTTGGTCAAAAGTTGACCAATTGGGTCAACGGGTTGGTGATTGAGTCAATGATTGACCATTTTGACCAAAGTTGACTTTTTGGTCAAAGATTGACTAATTTGGTCAATAATTGGCATTAAGTCAAAAATTGACCATTTTGACCAAAATTGACTTTTTGGTCAAATGTTAACCTATTGGTTCAATGAGTTAGTAATTGGGACAGGGATTGACCATTGTGACCAAAGTCGACTTTCTGGTTAAAGGCAGACCTATTTGGTCAAAGGGTTGGTCATTAAGTAAGAAATTGACGATTTTGACTAAAATTGACTTTTTTTGTCAAAAGTTAACCTATTAGATCAAGGGGTTGGTCATTAGGTAAAGGTTTGACCATTTTGACCAAAGTTGACTTTTTGGTCAAAAGTTGACCTATTGGTTCAATGGGGTGGTCATTGAGTCAAGATTGATCATTTTTACCAAAATTGACTTTCTGGTCATATATTGAATAATTAGGTCAATAATAGGACATTAGGTAAAAAATTGACTATTTTTTTCCAATATTGACTTAAAGGTTGATCTTTTGCGTCAGTGGGTTGTTCATTGGGTCAAGGATTTACTATTTTGAGCAAAGTTAACTTTTTGGTCAAAAGTTGACCTATTGGGTCAATGGGTTGGTCACTAGGCTAAGGATTGACTATTAAGACCAAAGTTGACTTTTTGGTCAGAGATTGACTTATTGGTTCAATAATTGGTCATTACGTCAAAAATTGACATTTTGGACAAAAGTTGTCTTATTGTGTTAATGAGTTGGTCATTGAGACAAGAATTGATAATTTTAATCAAAGTTGACTTTTTAGTCAAAAGTTGACTTATTGGGTCAATGAGATGTTCATTAGGTCAAGGATGGGCCTAAATTTCAAGGCTAGGGCCTAAATTCTAGTTCTAAATTCCAAATTCTCATTCAATTCTCGAGCCTGGAGCCTAAATTTTAGCCCTCATTTCAAATTCCGAGATTGGAACCTAGGTTCCAATTCTCATTCTGAAATCTAATCCCTTGGATGTTTTGCAGTTTGCAATTCACCTCCTTTTTCTACAGCGAGAGTTCTGGAATCTTCAGTCTTGGAGATTTACCTGATACTCCCCAGCAAAATTTTTCTGCGCTTCGTTCTAAGTGTGTCACTTAAACGTCTGTGTTGGTTTTGTTGATCTCCTCGATCAACGCCAATACGTGTGCTTGGTCAGCACACCACACCTATTGGGGGTCCATTTGTTGACCTCATTTTTGGTGAGGTCTTTTATTTTCTTTTAGTGCTTAGGATCTAGCCATAGGACTTTTCCTTGACTATCCTAGAAGACTAGAGATAGAACCCACCATTTAGAAATTCAAACCAAATCTTAACTCTCTTTGGATTCCCACATGGATGGTCATTAACCTCCAAATCACTTGGAAGGTTAGGACCAATGTGCAGGATGACAAGGATGAATTCCTATAGGATGTTCAAGCCTTAGGACACCCTAGGTGGCCTAGTCTTAGTGAGGTCTAGCTTGCACACACTGCACTTCTACACACATCCTAAACCCTAAACGATCTTTACCCAATCTTGACTCCTGGTTCATTAGAGCACACATATGGATAAGACCAAACCCCTAGCCCTTAGTTAAGAGGGTTAGGAAATACATATGCGATGTTCAAAATGAACACTTTCTTGGCCCATGGCTCAACCTAGTCCATTTCACTCCACTCAACCATAACCAAATTTCATTTTGCCAAAATTTCTGGTTTTGACATTGGGGCATTAAACCTACCTAAAATTACCTAAATTGCCTCTAGAACCACCAAGCTCTCCAAAAAGATTTCCCAAAAATTGCCCAAAATTCTCAAAATTCCTAAAAATCATTTCAAAACAATTCCCACCTCTCAAATCCACCAAAATACCCCAATACCCTCCAAATAACCTTCAAATACCCTAAATACCCTTTTTGCCAAAAATTCCAAAAATTCCCGCAAAAATTCTAGAAAATCCTTAATATTCCCAATTTCATTTGGTCAAACGACACCCTAACCCAATTTTGCCAAATTAACCCACTTTCAACCCAAAATCCCAAGTTGGCTCACTTAACCCAAATGGACCCAATGTCAAACCAACTCAACCCAATCGACCCCAATTTTGATCAATTTCATTTCTAAACTTCAATTCAACATCCCCAATACCAATTTCAATCAATACCAAGCTCAATTTGGTTCACATTTGAGTTCAATTTTAACTTTAAACCAAAACTCCCAATTTTGGCCTTATGACCCAATTCACCCCAAATGACCCAAAGCCAGTCAATTGTCCCCAAACCAAATTCCAAACTCTTCCTATGACATTCCTATACAAAATAAAACATTCATTTGGCCAAAATTTTGATTGAAACCACATGCAAAATCATTTGAAACCAAAATCCCCAAATTTGTCCTAAAATTGTCACCTAGCCCTAAATCTCCAAATTGAATCCCCTAAACCCAAAATTTCCACCCAATTTCTATCCTAAACCTTCCATAACAATCACTTGCATCATTTTGAATCATCAATTGAGCCCTAGCCAAGCTCTAAGCTAACCTAAACCCAAGCTTAACTCATGGTGACAAAATTGAACCAAACCACCAATTCCACCAAATACACTTCTGAAATCAACTCAAATTTACTCCAAACCTTTTCAAAAAGCTTTATGACAATCATTTGCACACCTTTGATCAATCAAATTGATTTAAACCCAAACCAAACTCAAGCTAACCTAACCTAAACCCAAACCAACCCACATGGATACATGATCCAAATTGAACCTAACCAATGCAAATTTGACCAAACCAATTTCTTGGTAGCCAACCCTAGGCCTCCTAGGGTGGGTTTGACCTGACCCAACCCATGCCCCATGACCCATGGACCAATGGTCCACCACTTTGGACTAATGGGTTTAGCCACATGGCTAAGGCTAAGTCCCATCTTTAAACTCTCCTTAAGCAAGCTCGCTGCCCCAATTAATGCAGCTGAACTTCTCCTCCACTCCTCCTCAGCCTGCCCAGGCCCCTGACTCTCCTTGCGCCCACCCCAGCTGCCGGAACAGCCATGCTCAAGAACCCCTTTGTCCTTGAAAATAAAAAATTGAGCCCTGGTAGTGTGCCATCTACACTCCAGCCACCTTGCCTGTTCAGCCCTCACCCTAAGCTGCCCAAACCACTCATTGGTCAAAAGTTGACATATTGGGTGAGTGGTCATTAGATGAAAAATTAACTATTTTGACCAAAGTTTACTTGTTGGGTCAAAAGTTGACCAATTGGGTTAATGGGTTGGTCAATGAATTAAGGATTGACAAATTTGACCAAAGTTGACTGTTTGGTCAGAGATTAACTTATTGTGTCAATAATTGGTCATTAGGTTAAAAATTGATTATTTTGGCCAAAATTGATTTTTTGGTCTATTGTTGACCCATTTGGGTCAATGGGGGTGGTCATTGAGTCATATATTGACTATTTTAACCAAAGTTAACTTTTTGGTCAAAAGTTAACCTAATGGGTCAATGGGGTAGCAATTAGGTAAAAAAATTGACTATTTTGATTAACTTTTTGGTTAAAAGTTGGCATATTGAGTCAATGGGTTGGTCATTGAGTTAAAGATTAACCATTTTGACCAAAGTTGACTTTTTGTTTAAAAGTTGACCTATTGGGTCAATGGGTTGGTGGTTGGGTCAATGATTGATTATTTTGACCAAAGTTGACTTTTTGGTCAAAGATTGACTTATTGGATCAATAATTGGCCATTAGGTTAAAATTTGACTATTTTGACTAAAATTGACTTTTTGTTCAAAAGTTGACCTATTGGGTCAATGTGCCGGTCATTGGGTCAAGGATTGACCAAAGTTGACTTTTTGGACAAAAGCTGTCCTATTGGGTTAATGGGTTAGTCATTGGGTCAGAAATTGACCATTTTGACCAAACTAGACTTTTTATTCAAAAGTTGACCTATTGGGTCAATGGGGTGGTCGTTAGCTCAAAATTTAACTAAACTGACCAAAATTGACTTTTTGGTCAAAAGTTGACCTATTGGGTCAATGGGTTGGTCATTGGGTCAAGATTGACAATTTTGACCAAAGCTGACCTTTTGGTCAAAACTTAACCTATTAGGCAATGGGTTGGTCAATGGGTCAAGGTTTCACCATTTTGACCAAAGTTGACTTTTTGGTCAGAGGTTGACTAATTGGGTCAATAATTGTTCATTAGGTCAAAAAGTTACTATTTTGTCAAAAATTAAGTTTTTGGTCAAATGTTGATCTATCGGGCCAATGATTGGTCAATGGGTCAAGTATTTATCATTTTGATCAAAGTTGACTTTTGGTCAAAAGTTGACATATTGGGTCGATTGGTTGGCCATTGGCTCAAGGATTGACCATTATGACTAATGTTAACTTTTTGGTCAAATATTTACTTATTGGGTCAATAATTGGTCATTAGGTCAAAAGTTGACTATTTTGACCAAAATTAAATTTTTTGTCAAATGTTGTCGTATTGGGTTAATGAGTTGGTCATTAAGTCAAGAATTTAACATTCTGACCGAAGTTGACTTTCTGGTCAAAAGTTGAGCTATTGGGTCAATGGGTTGGTCATTGGCTAAGTAATTGACAATTCTAACCAAAGTTGACTTTTTGGTCAAATGTTGACTCATTGGATCAATGGGAAGTTCATTGGGTCAAGGATTGACCATTTTGACCAAAGTTGACTTTTCGGATAAAAGTTAACCAATTGGGTTAATGGGCTGGACATTTGGTCAAGGATTGACTATTTTGACCAAAGTTGACTTATTGGTCAGAGATTGACTTATTGGGTCAATAATTGGGCATTAGGTCAAAAGTTGACTATTTTGACCAAAATTGAATTTTTGGTCAAAAGTTGACCCATTGGGTCAATGAAATGATCATTGGTCAGAAACTGACCATTTTGACAAGTTGACTTTTTAGTCAAATGTTAACTTATTGGGTCAATGGGTGGCCATTAGGTCAAAAATTGACTATTTTGATCAAAATTGACTTTTTGGTCAAAAGTTGACCTATTGTCAATAGGTTTGTCATTGGCTCAAAGATTGACCATTTTGACCAAAGTTGACTTTTTGATCAAATGTTGACCTATTGGGTCAATGGATTGGTCATTGGTTCAAGGATTGACCATTTTGACAATAGTTGACTTTTGGGTCAAAAATTTATTTATTGGGTTAACAATTGGTAATTATGTCAAAAATAAATTATTTTGACCAAAATTTACTTTTTGGTCAAAAATTGACCTATTGGATCAATGGGTTGGTCATTTTATCAAGGATGAACCATTTTGATCAAAGTTGACTTTTTGGTAAGAGATTAACTTATTGGATCAATAATTGGTCATTAGGTCAAAAACTCACTATTTTGACCAAAAGTGAATTTTTGGTCAAAAGTTGAGCCATTGGGTCTATGAGGTGGTCAATGGGTCAGAAATTGACCATTTTGACCAAATTTGATTTTTTGGTAACAAAGTTGACCTATTGGGTTAATGGGGTGGTAATTAGGTCAAAAATTGATTACTTTGACCAAAATTGACTTTTTATTCAATGTTTGACCTATTGGGTCAATGGGTTGGTCATTGGGTCCGAAATTGACCATTTTGACCAAAATAGACTTTTTGGTCAAAAGTTGACCAATTGGATCAATGGGTTGGTCATTTGATCAATGATTAACCATTTTGACCAAAGTTGACATTTTTGTCAAAAGTTGACCTGTTAGGTCAATGGGTTGGTCATTGGGTCAAGGATTGGTCATTTTGACCAAAGTTAACTTTTTGATCTCAGATTGACTTATTGGGTCAATAATTGGTCATTAGGTCAAATATTGACTATTTTGACCAAAATTGAATTTTCAGTCAAAAGTTGACCCATTTGGTCAATGACTTGGTCATTGGGTCCGAAAATGACCATTTTGACAAAAGTTGACTTTTTGGTCAAAAGTTGACTTTTTGGGTTAAAAGGGTGTCTATTAGGTCAAAAATTGACTATTTTGACCAAAATTGACTATTTTGACCAAAAATGACTTTTTGGTCAAAAACATACCTATTGGGTCAATGAGTTATTCATTGGGTCAAGGATTGACTATTTTGACTAAATTTAACTTTTTCGTCAAAAGTTGGCCTATTGGGTCAATGGGTTGGTATTGGGTCAAGGATTGACCATTTTGACTAAAGTTGACTTTTTGGTAATAGATTGACTTATTGGGTCAAAAATTGGTCTTTAGGTCAAAAATTGACTATTTTAACCAAAATTAACTTTTTAGTTAAAAGTTGACTTATTAGGTCAATGGGTTGGTCATTGGGTCAATGATTGACCATTTTGCCTAAAGTTGACATTTTGGTCAAAAGTTGACCTATTGGATTAATGGGGTGGTCATTAGGTTAAAAATTGACAATTTTGACCAAAATTGACTTTTTGCTCAAAAGTTGACCTATTGAGTCATTGGGTTAAGGATTGACCATTTTGACTAAAGTTGACTTTTTGGTCTAAAGTTGACTTTTTGGGTCAATGGGTTGGTCATTGGGTCAAGGATTGACCATTATGACCAATGTTGACCTTTTGGTCAGGATTGACTTATTGGGTCAATAATTGGTCAATAGGTCAAAAATTGACTATTTTGACCAAAATTAACTTTTTGGTCAAAATTTGTCTTATTGGGTGAATAAGTTGATCATAAAGTCCATAATTGACAATTTTGAGCAAAGTTGACTTTTTGTTCAAAAGTTGACCTATTGGGTCAATGTGTTGGTCATTTGGTCAGTAATTGACCATTTTGACCAAGTTGACTTTTTGGTCAAAAGTTGACCTATTGGGTCAATTGGGTAGTCATTAGATCAAAAATTAACTATTTTGACCAATGTTGACTTTTTGGTCAAAAGTTGACCTATTCTGTCAATGGGTTAGTCATTGTGTTAAGGATTGACCATTTTGACCAAAATTTACTTTTTGGTCAGAGATTGACTTATTGGGTGAATAATTGGCGATTAGGTCAAAATTTGACTATTTTAACCGAAATTGAATTTTTTGTCAAATGTTGACCCATTGTCTCAATGGGGTATTCATTGGGTCAGAAATTGACCACTTTGACCAAAGTTAACTTTTCGGTGAAAAGTTGACCTAATGGGCCAATTGGGTGACCATTACGTCAAAAATTGACTATTTTGACCAAAATTGACTTTTTGTTCAAAAGTTGAGATATTGGGTCAATGGATTGGTCATTGGGTCGAAGATTGACCATTTTAACCAAAGTTTACTTTTTGTTTAAAAGCTGGCTTATTGGGTCAATTGGTTGATCGGTTGGTCAATGATTGACCATTTTGACCAAATTTGACTTTTTGGTTAAAAGTTGACCTAATGGGTCAATGGGTTGATCATTGGGTTAAGGATTTACCATTTTGAGCAAAGATGACTTTTTAGTAAGAGATTGGCTGATTGGGTCAATAATTGGTCTTTAGGTCAAAAATTGACTATTTTGACCAAAATTGACTTTTTATTCAAAAGTTGACTTATTAGGTCTATGGGATGGTCATTGGGTCAATGATTGACAATTTTGACCAAAGTTAACATTTTGGTCAAAAGTTAACCTATTGGGTTAAGGAGGTAGTCATTAGGTAAAAAATTGACATTTTTGATCAAAATTGACTTTATGCTCATAAGTTGACCTTTTGAGTCATTAGGTCAAGGATTGACCATTTTAACGAAAGTTGACTTTTTGGTCAAAGGTTGACATATGGGGTCAATGGGTAAAGAATTAGCCATTATGACCAATGTTGACTTTTCTGTCAAAGATTGACTTATTGGGTCAATAATTGGTCATTAGGTTAAAAATCGTCTATTTTGAACAAAATTGACTTTTTAGTCAAAAGTTGTCTTATTGGGTGAATGAGTTGATCACTGGGTCAAGAATTGCCATTTTGGCCAAAGTTGACTTTTTGGTCAAAAGTTAACATATTTGGTCAATGTGTTGGTCATTGGGTTTGTAATTGACGATTTTGACCAAAGTTGACTTTTCGGTCAAAAGTTGACCTATTGGGTAAATGGGGTGGTCATCAGGTCAAAAATTAACTATTTTGACTAAAGTTGTCTTTTTAGTCAAAAGATGACCCATTGTTTAAATGGTTTGGTGATTGGGTCAAAGTTTGACCATTTTGACCAATGTTAACGTTTTGGTTAGAGATTGACTTATTGGGTCAATAATTGGTCATTAGGTAAAAAATTGACTATTTTAACCAAAATTAAATATTTAGTCAGAAGTTGTCCCATTGGGTCAAGGGGTGGTCATTGGGTCATAAATTGAACCATTTTTACCAAAATTGACTTTTTGGTCATAGATTGAGTAATTGGGTCAATAATAGGTCATTACGTCAAAAATTGATTATTTTTAACCAATATTGACTTTTTGTCAAATGTTGATCTATTGGGTTTGTGGGTTGTTCATTGGGTCAAGGATTTACCATTTTGACCAAAGTTAACTTTTTGGCCAAAAGTTGACCTATTTGGTTAATGAGTTGGTCATTTGGTTAAGGATTGACTATTTAGACCAATGTTGAATTTTTGGTCAGAGAATGACTTATTAGTTCAATAATTGGTAATTACGTCAAAAATTGACATTTTGGTCAAAAGTTATCTTATTGGGTCCATGAGTTGGTCATTGGGTCAAGAATTGACTTTTAACCAAAGTTGACTTTTTAGTCAAAAGTTGACCTATTAGGTCAATGGGTTGGTCATTGGGTCAAGGATGGGCCTAAATTTCTAGGCTAGGGCCTAATTTCTAGTTCTAAATTCTAAATTCTCTTTTAATTCTCGAGCGTGGAGCCTAAATTCCAGCCCTGATTTCAAATCCCTAGATTGGAACATAGGTTCCAATTCTTATTCCGAAATCTAATCCCTTCGAAGTCGTGCAGTTTGAAATTCACCTCCTTTTTCCCCAGCGAGAGCTCTGGAATCTTCAGTCTTAGAGAATTACCTTATACTACCCAGGAAAAATTTTCTACACTTTGTTTTAAGTGTGTCACTTAGACGTATGTGTTGGTTTTGTTGATCTCCTCGATCAACGCCAATACGCGCGGTGTGCTTGGTCAGCAAACTACACCTATTGGGGGTCCATTTGTTGAGCTCATTTTTAGTGAGGTCTTTTCTTTCCTTTTAGTGCTTAGGATCTAGCCATGTGACTTCTCTTTGACTATCCTAGAAGACTAGAGATAGAGCCCACCATTTAGAAATTCAAACAAAATCTTAACTCTCTTTGGAATCCCACATGGATGGTCATTAACCTCCAAATCACTTGGAATGTTAGACCAATGTGCAGGATGACAAGGATGAAATCCTATAGGATGTCCAAGCCTTAAGATAGCCCTGAGTGGCCTAGTCTTGGTGAGGTCTAGCTTGCACATACTGCAGTCCTATACACATCCTAAACCCTAAACCATCTTTACCCAATCTTGACTCCTCGTTCATTAGAGCACTCATATGGATAAGTTCAAACCCCTAGCCCTTGGCTAAGAGGGTTAGGAACAACATATGAGATGTTTAAAATGAACACTTTCTTTGTCCAAGGCTCAACCTAGACAACTTCACTCCACTCAACCATAACCAAATTTCATTTTGCCAAAATTTCTGGTTTTGACATTGGGTCCTTAAACCTACCTAAAATTACCTAAATTGCCCCTACAACCACCAAACTTTCCAAAAAAATTTCCCAAAAATTACCCAAAATTCCAAAAACTCCTAAAAATCATTTCAAAATAATTCCCACCTCTTAAATCCACCAAAATACCCCAATACTCTCCAAATAACCTTAAAATACCCTAAAAACCCTTTTTGCCCAAAATTCTAAAAAATCAAAAAATTACCAAAAATTTCTAGAAAATCCTAATAACTCCTAATTTCATTTTGTTCAACTATACCATAACCCAATTTTGCCAAATTAATCCACTTTCAACCTAAAATCCCAAGTTGGCTCACTAAACCCAAATGGACCCAATGTCAAACCAATTCAACCCAATCGACCCCAATTTTGATCAATTTAAATTCTAAACTTCAATTCAACATCCCCAATACTAATTTTAATCAAAAACAAGCCCAATTTGCTTCACATTTAAGTTCAATTTCAACTTTAAACCAAAACACCCAATTTTGGCCTTATGACCCAATTCACCCAAATGACCCAAAGCCACACAATTTTCCCCAAACCAAATTCCAAACTCTTCCTAACACATTCCTATACCAAATACAACATTCATTTGGCCAAAATTCTGATTGAAACTCCATGCAAAATCATTTGAAACCAAAATCCTTAAATTTTTCCTAAAGTTGTCACCTAGCCATAAATCTCCAAATTGAATCCCCTAAAACCAAAATTTCCACCCAATTTCTATCCTAAACCTTCCATAACAATCAGCTACATCATTTTGAATCATCAATTGAGCCCTAGCTAAGCTCTAACCTAACCTAAACCAAAGCTTAATCCATGGTGACCAAATTGAACCAAACCACTAATTCCACCAAATACACTTCCTAAATCAACTCAATTTCACTCCAAACCTTTTCCAAAAGCTTTATGACAATCATTTGCATAGCTTTGATTAATCAATTTGATTTAAACCCAACCCAAACTCAAGCTAACCTAACCTAAATCCAAACCAACCCACATGGACACATGATCCAAATTGAGCCTAACCAATGCAAATTTGACCAAACCAACTTCTTGGCATCCAACCCTAGGCCTCATAAGGTGGGTTTGACCTGACCCAATGCATGCCCCATGAGCCATGGACCAATGGTCCACCACTTTGGATGAATGGGTTTAGCCACATGGCTAATTCTAAGTCCCATCTTTAAACTATCCTTAAGCAAGCTCCCTGCCCCAATTAATGCAGCTGAACTTCTCCTCCACTCCTCCTCTACCAGCCCCGCCACCTGACTGCCCTTACCAGCCACCCCAGCCACCGGAACAGCCAAGCCCGAGCACCCCTTTTGTCCTTGAAATTCAAAAATTGAGCCCTAGTAGTATGCCATCTACTCTCCAGCCACCTTGCCTATTCAACTTTCAGCCTAAGCGTCCTAAACCACTCAATGCCTGACCTTGAGCTCCACCAGACAACCATGGATATAAAACCCACACTTTTCGGCCATGCCAAAGGTGTTGAAATTTTTCTAACAGAACTCTCCCAAAATGCTCCCAAACCTTATCCTAGCCTAGAGAAGAAGAGCCCCACTGTTCTCCTGCCCTGAATCCCCCTAGCTGAGCCCAAATTCTCAGTCGAAAATCAGGTTAGAAATAGGACACTCCTGGAAATAGCACAAAAATCAAATTAAACCTTCCCACACCTTCACCAGAGGTAGAGAAGGAGTTCCCTAGTGAAAGCCCCTTCACTAGGGCAGTCATTTGCTCTATCGGCCAGAACACCAAATTGGGTCTGGTCACTTTCATAGCCAGACATTTCACCATCGCTCGAAGCTCAATCCGTAGGCTCATTGGACTCCAACGAACGTGTCGAGCACATCCAATCGAGTCTTCACCTCTTGGATAAGGTATGGACACTTCTGCTTAACCCGAGCTTCCAATGATTCTCCATTTATTTTAACTTAATTTCAATGCATGTTAGCCATTTGGATTTGTAGCCCTTGTCTAGATGAACATATAGGACCAAACCCCATGTGATTTGGTTGAGAAATGAGCGAGATCTTAAGGTTTTAGGGTGGTCAGCTCTTGGGTTAAACCAGACGGAGATGATGACAAAAGACAGTTCGATCACGCGTCTATCAAACGGATGGCGGAGATGGAGCTGGACAGAACCACAGAACATAAAGCACGGCCTGCGTGGCGCTGACTCAGATGGTGGCGTCAAATAGGAGCGCACCGCGTGGGACTTCGGATCTACCTAGGATTAGGTGGCGCCGCGTCTAATAAGTAGGAAAATAGGGTTATTTTTTATTTATTTAAATGCCTGAAACTTTGAAAATGCATAACTTTGCATAGAAAAATCATAAAAATTAAAAGAAATATACCCTCTTGCTTAGTGAACAGAGGGGAATAATGTGGAAAAAGAATTAAGTTATTTTGTTGAGTCTTTAATTTTTAATTAATTTAATACTATTTTGAATGTTTTAATTCTTCATTGGAATGTATGATTCATCATGGTATGAGACGATAGGGTTTTTTATAGCCTCTGGTCTTGGGAACATTCGCTGAATTTTTCAAGGCCAGATGTTATGTCTATGAAATGTTATTTAATTTCTAAGTTCAGAGTCATTTTATTGAAAATTAATTGTGAAAATTAGCATGTTGATCATAAAAATCAAGGAAAATTAGGGGAAATATCTCTAGATCAGAGGACTCTAAGAAAATTGTTACATGATTTAATTCACTTAAATAAACCCTAATTTGGCACAAACCTCAAAATTGAAATTAAATTAATTTGGAACAATCACACATCAAAATTACATGAAATTAATTCTCCACTGATCTTTAGGGTCAGGGGAACTCCACATAAAAATTTTAAGTCAATTGGAAATGATTTAACCCATTAAATGGATTATTCAAGTTACACAACATTTTTGAAATTAAAAAATTCATAAAACTCAAAATACATTTCAAAAATTCACCAATTAAAATTTGAATTTTTGTAAAATTTTCACTTTTTACCAAATTTTGAATATTTTAATAATTAAAAAATCTTAAAAAGCATAAAAATATTAAAATTCATGAAAATGTCATATTTGGACCCCTAATCACATAGGAACCAACCAAATACATTTCCCAAGTATCTAAGTAAAGATATTGAATTTTAAAGGCTTAGGGTAATTTTTAATTTCAAAAAATCGATTTTCCAACACTTTCACTAAAATAATTCTAAAAATTTAAAGAAAAATGAGAAAAATATAAAATTTATTTCTTTGAGTTCCTTGGGATCAAAGAGATTTAAAAAAAACCTATTTTTTCTACTTTAATTTTATTTTATAAATAATTAATACTCCAAAAGTTAAAAAATTTATAATAATTAAAATAAAAATCAAAATATCACCAAAATTTGTCCTCTAGTCAGTGGGAACTTCCTATAATTTTTTTAAGAACAAAAACTTCTTTTTGGTCATGTTGTGGAATTTTAATTGAAAATCCCTATTTCCCACTAATATAATTATATAAAATAAATTAAAAAATAAAAAAAATCACATTTTCTTTTCTAATGTCTTAATTGACATGTGAGTGAAGTGACATTAAAATTCCAAGTTCACTTGAGTTTGATTTAGTGAATTACGAGATGAATATGCTTAAGAGGGCATTAAGGTAATTAAAAGGCTTTAACCTTAATTAATGTTTAAGCTTAACTAGAAGGAAGGGTAAAATATTTGATCTTAATTTTCCATTTGGATGATTGAAATTAAGGGAGTTAAGGGGTAGAAACCCATTAATCACCTTGAAAAAAAAAGAAACCTTAATTAATCAAATTGTTAAACCTTGGAAGTTAAATAAGAAGTCAATGATTAAGGTTAAGGGATTTAGTATAGGAAGATTCTAATACTTTGAAATTTAATCCCTAATCAATGAATTGATCAAACGCCACTTAATTTTTAATGAAATCATAACAAACGATGTTTTGAAACTAAAAGGAATAATCTTGGAATCTTACAATTAAATTAAAAGCTTTAAAATATCTAAATTAATGTGAAATGATTTAAAATCAAATTAAGATGACTTAAGATATTAAAATTAATTTGAAATTAACCAAAACTAAGATTGAAAAAAAATTGGAATGTTGAGGTTAATTTAAAACAATTCGTAATCAAAACATTAAAACTAAACCGATTAAAATTAGTCTAAAATGCTATGATTAAGTTAAAAACAAATTTAAATCATTAAAACCCAACTGAATCAAATAATTCCAAAATACTTTTCCAACTTAAATGACCTAAAAAATTTGAAAATCAATCTAAAATTTATAATTCACATTTTTTTTAATTCAACTTCAAGTAAGAATGGTTAAATCCTCTAATGAGCTAATTTGCCCCTAAAGGCTTTTGTCTTTATAACTCTTAAATGAAGCATCAAATGAAATGTCACTTTACTCATGGGATAATCGAACATCCTAGTTCATTGAGCAAGAATCAAAACTTTACTAAATTTTCAGATATCAATTTATCCTTACGATGAAATTCATTTGGACTCAGAATAATCTCAACAGTGTTGAAAAGATGTTCAGGACTCGTCCTAAGCACTTTCCCAAACTAATCCCCTTTTCAATTAAATCACAAAAAATAGCCATCATACATCTCTGAAATGTAGCAGGGACATTACATAAACCAAAGGACATTCTTCTAAAAGCAAACATACCATAAGGACTGGTAAACATAGTTTTCTCTTGATCCTCAGGAGCAATTTAAATTTGGTGGTAACCAGTATATCCATCTAGAAAACAAAAGTATTTATGCCCAACTGACCTATCCAACATTTGATCTAGAAAAGGGAGTGGAAAATGAACTTTCCTTGTTGCAAGGTTTAATTTTCTATAATCAATGCATATTCGCCACCCTGTAACTTGTCTTGTTGATATCATTTCATTCTTTTCATTAACAGTCACAGTTACTCCTCCTTTCTTAGGAACACAGTGAATAGGACTAACCTACGCACTATCTGAAATAGGGTAGATAATTCCAGCATCCAACCATTTTAAAATTTCTTTCTTAACAAAGTCTTTCATGATAGGATTTAATCTCCTTTAGGGATCAGCCTGCGGTTTGCAATTATCTCCATAAGAATTCTGTGCATACAAATTGAAGGACTGATTCCTTTAATATTAGCAATTGTCCATCCAAAGGCTTTCTTGTGCTTTTTTCAAAATTTCAAGAAAACTCTCTTCTTCTTTTTCAGTTAATTGAGAGAAAATTATAACTGGCAAAGTTGAGGATTCACCTAGAAAAACATACTTCAAATGATCCGGAAGAATTTTTAGCTCAAGTTCAGGAGGTTTTTCAATTGATGGACCATAAGATTCATCTTTTTCAGTCATATCTAACAATTCAAAACGTTCATTAACAAACTTTAAATCTTCCTCTTGAAAATCTTCAGAATCAAATAACTCCTCTTCTTGCTTATATTCCCATTCTTCTCTATTAGCATTCTTTTCATAAGTTGATTTGAAATGACATTCACTTAAATATTCAATAACATCCATCCTATAACACTCATCTTCTTTACCTCTAGCAGGATATTTCATCGATTTTGAAATATTAAATGTAACAGTCTGATCATTAACCCTCATCGTTAATTCCCCTTTTTGCACATCTATCATGGCTCTGCCTATAGCTAGAAAAGGTCTCCCCAAAATTATGGGTATCTCTTTATCTTCCTCCATATCTAACGCAATGAAATCCACAGGAAAAATAAATTGATCCACTTTTACCAAAACATCTTCTATAACTTCTTTAGGATATGTGATCGAACAATCTGCTAATTATAGAGTTATAGTAGTTGGGGTTATTTCTCCTAGTCCCAGTCTTCTAAATATTGATATAGTCATAAGGTTAATTCTTGCACCCAAGTCACATAAAGCTTTTTCACATAATCTTTCTCCGATTGCACATGGAATTGTGAAACTACCAGGATCTTTAAGTTTTTCAGGAAGCTTTTTCTGAATTATCGTACTGCACTCCTCACTAAGTGCAATAGTCTCATTTTCTTCAAACTTCTTCTTTTTATTAAGAATATCCTTCATAAATTTCGCATAGCTTGGTATTTGTTCTAGGGCTTCAACAAATGAAATATTAATGGGAACCTTCTTTAGTATCTCAAAAAATTTTAAAAATTTCTTATCCAACATTTGTTGACGAAGTCTCTAAGGAAATAGAGGTGGTGGTTTTTCTAAATCAACCTAGGTGGAGAAATAGGTCTTTCAAAACCTTTTGGAGCGTCCTCTTTAGGTCTTTCAATCTCTTCTTTCTCTACTTTAGTTTCTTTTTAAACTCTACCTTCCAATTCTTTTCCACTTCTCAGTTGAAATGCTTTTACTTGTTCTTTATTCTTTTCTTTTGGATTCACTTCCGTATTACTTGGAAGCATTCCTTAGGATCTATTACTTAAGGCATTTGCAATTTGTCCCAATTGATTTTCAATATTTTTGATGGTTGCTCCTTGAATTTGTAATTGATTTTCTTTATGTGATACTACTTCTTCCATAGACAACTTCTCCTCTTTATTTTGTAAAGAATTGTTATAATTAGAAGGATAAGTTAATCTATTATTATTATTACCTTAGTTGTTCCAATTCTCCAATGGGTTTACTTGGTGGTTCCCCCATTGTTGATTAACACCACCCTGATTATTGTTATTCTAGTTAAAATTTGGATGATTCTTCCAACTTGGGTTATAATAATTCGAATATGGGCTGTTAGGTTTGATTATAGCATTTACAGTTTCTAGTGAAGAATAAGAATCAACCATTTGGCCTAATGAATTTTCTTCAATCATGAGATTTGGCTGAGAAAAATTCATCCTAAATTGGTATATCTTCCTTGATATAACAGCAACTTGATTTGCTAATATTGTAAAAGATAATTTTCATAAACACTAGCTACCTTTTTAGGATTTAACCTTTCAGAAGGCCATTGAAAATTATTAGTAGTCATTTCTTCAATTAAAGCATAAGCATCAGAAAATGGTTTAGACATTAATGATCCACCAGTAGCAGCATCGATGATTGATCGAAGAAATCCAACTAATCCATTATAAAAGGTTTGAATTATTAACCAATCTGGTATCGCATGATGTGGACATTTCCTGAGGAGATCTTTAAATCTTTCCCATGCTTCATATATTGATTCCCCTTCAAACTGACAAAAAGATGTTATATCATTTCTCAACTTAGCAGTCTTAGCTGGTGGAAAATATTTAGCAAGGAATTTTTGTGATAGTTCTCCCCAAGTTCTTATTGATCCAGGTGGTAATGAATGTAACCAAATTTTAGCATTATCCCGTAGTGAGAAAGGAAAAATTCTAAGTCTAATAGCATCATCCTAAACACCATCATATTTAGCAAGATGCAAATTAGGATCTTCAGTTGTTGCTCCCCCAAACTATTATTAGACACCATTTGGATAATAACAGATTTAAGCTCAAAAGAATTAGCAGTCATAGCAGGGTTTTGAATACTACCAAGAAGTTCATCTACTGTAGGGTTAACATAATCTCTTAAAGGTCTTAATTCTTGATGGATGACTACATTTTGATTTTGATGATTTGCCATTTCTTGAATATTTTTATCTTATTCTGTATTTTTAATTTTTTTTGATTTTTTTGATAGTTCATTCTCATTCATAATCGTAAGGCACAAGTCCCTCAGAACTTGAACTACGCATAAAACAAAAAAAAAAACAAAATAAAACACAACACACTAAGAAAAGCAAAGAAAAGTAAAAATTTAAAATTTCTTAATTCTCATTAAAATGCAACTTAATTATTTTTCCCCGGCAACGGCGCCAGAAACTTGACTTCAACGGATAAAGTTATGTGCTCCAAAAAACTTGGTCCCGCACCGATATATATATGTTCTGATGATTTAGATATGAAAATTATGATTTTATAATATGAGATACTACGCAAGTATACGTATCATTTATCAAGTAATATAGGACTTTCCGATTAAGCCCCGAGATATCGAACCCACAAGGAAAATATGAAAATTATTAAATGAATCAGAAAATTATCTTTTCACTTTTTTTAATTGCTTTTGAAAGTATGCCTTGATTTTGAAAAGTTTTGAAAGTTGATTTATCTTTTGAAATTTCCTTAATAAAATGTTAAGCAAGAAATTAAAATTATAATAACTAAAAACACTGTATGTAAAACACTATTAACTAGAATATCTTTTTCTTTTCTTTTATGAAGTAGTAAAAATTATTAAAGTATTGTTGTGGAAGTATTTAAATTTGTTGTGACAGATAGAAGCAAATGTGTTCTTTACCCTTACTTGGTTCTATAAAGAACATAGGTTAATTTGAAATTTTTATCATTTTGAACATGGTTAGGCAGGGAAGATACCAGTTTCTCACTCTAGAGTTCCCTCGATTCCCTCCAACTGGGGGCTAACTTCTCATAACAAAACTCAAAACTTCAAACCAAATTAGGGGGGTTTAGCCTGTCACTCTAAAATCCTCTAATTTTACTCCCTTCCATAAAAATATCTTCTAATATTACATTCAATTATATTGACTATAATTGTCACCCATATAATTGCTTGTGATTCTTACGAACTTTTATGAGACAATGCAGCATTGGATCTTACATAATCTCAAGAAATTTTATAACCTAACAGGCCAAATTAAGAAGTAAACAAAGTTTTCAGAATCAATCTTCACAACTTCTTCCAACTTTAAACACTTATACTTTCCAAAACAATTCTCCATAAACAAATTACTTCTCCATTTAAGAAAGAAAAAGATAAAGTAAACTACTCAGAATGCATTGAGAAAATACAAAAACACATTAATTTGAAATTAAAAACCATATGAAAAACAACTAAAAAAAATAAGTATTAATTAAAAAAACTAAATGTAAGAACAAAAGTAAACACTTATTTGAAAATTCTCTCCACAAGACTTAGAAAGTTCTTCTGAAACTTTAACTCTTCACTAAACTACTCCTCAGAGCGGACCTCCCAACTCCGATGACTCAGAATAAACTTCGGACTTCAATAGAAACTAAACTAAAAGAAAGAAAAGAAGTGGGAAGAAGAAGACTTCACTCCGACCCTTTTCTCCTTTCTACTCTCTACTCCTACTCTTAACAAAAACTCTCACAAAATAAAAGTAAAATACTCTAAAAACTCTCTTCAAAATGCAAGTCGAAGAGAACTTAGTCATTCCCAAGACTCTCTTTAAAAATTAAACCAAAAGGTGCCTTGGTGTCTCTTCAAAATGTCTCCAGATTCAATGTATCCACCAAAGAATGCACCCTTTCATTCAAACTTGTCATACAAAGGAAGTTATGGAAGTTACCACCAAGAGTTGCATCCCATCCCCTTTGAAATTGGCACCAAATTCCTTTAGATTTCAATTTTTAACTGTGGCGGCTAAGCGTCGGCCCAGCAGCGCTTAACCGTCAGTGCCCAAATTTTCATTTTTCATTTTTTATTTTTTTTGCTCCAAATTTGATCCAATTTTTCTCCTTTCATCATGACCATCTATTTTCATCATATCTGCAAGAAAAACACAAAATGCCTTCCATTAAAGTGCAATATCATTAAAAATAGCTATAAAATTATGCATAAAATACTATATATTTTAGGTGTATCAAGCATCTATTCAGACGGGTAAACCTTACCCTAAAGAGTTTGATGTCGTTCAATACCCAAAAAGCTTCGTACCACCTCTGTTTAAGACTTTCGATGGAACGAGAAAAACCCAACACATGTTGCACACTTCGGTGCGAGTTTCTACAACGCGGGGGGTAGCGATGCTTTGCTATTTCGCCAGTTCGTCAGCAGCTTGTCAGGGATCACCTTTGAATGGTATGCAGAGTTGCCAAACGGCTCGGTCAAGACTTTCTTAGAATTGGAAAATCTTTTCGTTAAACGGTTTACTGGGGGCTCAGCACCACATCACTATTGGTGATCTAATGGTGGAGCAACAAAAGCCGAACAAAACCTTGGTCCACTACATCCTTCAATGGAGGAACCTAAGCATGAAGTGTGAACCACAGCTCCAAGAGCAGTATGCAGTACGTATCTTGTTGAAGAGTATCTACGGTCCGATAGCACTTCTACTCAATGGATTCACAATTAAGACTTTCGAGAAGTTGCTTAGCAAGGCCAAGATCTTGCAAGAGGAGGCAAAGCAACTGAGTTTCATCGACAAAGCTGAGAAGCAGAAGTCAGTAAAAGCATTTGAGAAGAAATCCAGAATCGTTGCGGCAGTGGATAAGGGTAAACAACCAGTACAGATACAAACAGAACGGTCGTAGCCAAGTTATCAACCACCGCAACAGAATTATCAACAACCTCAGCAAAGTTATCAACAGCCTCGACCGAGCTATCAGTCGTCGCAACAGCATGATCAACCGTCGCCTCACCCAATACGTGGCCTGAAGGAGCTTTTGAATAAGGAATACCCCTTCAAGACTGAAGCAGTGGCCAAATTGTTTTGCAGTTTGAGCAAGACGTCCAATTTTCAGTTGCCAGAGCCCAGGAGGTCGGATGAAGTCGAAAAGAAAGATCATCTGAATTACTGCCCTTACCATAGGTTCCTCGGATAAAAATTAGAGGACTGCTTCATCTTCAAGAACTGGCTCAAATATAACCTTAGTCGAGGGAACATAACAATCGCGAAAGAATACATGAAGAAGTCCCAAAAAGGAGGTTCTGTCAATGTCATTTCGGCCGATCCTATTGTTCTGATAGACCCGTACACGACCGACGATGGATGGAGTACTGTTTAGATAATGTATTAGAAGAAAATATTGGATCACATCCAAACAGCTTCGGTGCATGCTTCAATTCAAAGTTCGTAACCCAATAAACCGACACTATCAATTACGGTTGAAGAACCACCCCAGAAGGAGGAGAAGATCGCAGAAGAAGAGAAGACCGAGGCTCGGAAGGGTAGAATAGGGGCTACTTATTCTAAGATGGTTGTTTCTGATTCGAGGGAGAAATCCCTCAGACCTCTGACTCTGTATGATTATTTACTCGCCCAGGCGAGTTCTTATAATGATAAGAGTTATGGTGTTGGCTACATTTTGACTTTTTCTAATGATTACGTAACTAACAAAAACCAACCTAACCCGGATCTCGATTTCAATACGAATAATGATTCTCAAATCATACAAAAGCTTGAAAACAGTGATGAAGGAGAAGATGTCTACAAGAGCGGCTACGAAAGCCCAGGAAGCGATGAGTTCATTTGTGAATTCCAACGTGCTCTGATTACGATAGAATTGAAGTTATCAGATTCCTAAGCAGCTACAGAAGAGCCAGTTGTTCTGATTCAAGAAGAGAAACCAGAAAATCCAGCACCAGATGAAAAAGAGATAACAGAAGTAAATTTGAGAAATGGAAAAGTTCTACCCTCGAGAATGAGACCAAAGGATAAAGGAAAATAGGTGGTTGCTCAGGAAGAGCCAACCCCGATGGAAGAATTGCCCATTCGGGAAGAGGTTGAAGAGCCTAGTAATAAAGTGGATTATAACGTGCTAGCCCATCTTCAGAAGCCACCAGCCAAACTAAGTATCTACGACGCTCTGATCCTGTCAAAGGAGATGAGGAAAACTCTGATCAAGGCTTTACTTGATCCTAAAATTTACTTAGCTCAAACGGCCAGTAATTCCTTAGACGAGGTTTGCTTGTTAAAAGGACAGTATGGTGTTACTTTCACAGACAATGACCAACTGCTCGGAATAGTTGATCACAACCGACCTTTGTACATCTCAGTCACTATCAAAAAATTCACGCTCTCCAGGGTGTTAGTTGATCTGGGAGCATCAATCAATATAATGAACCTTCAGACGTTATCATACTTGAAAATTGACGCCCACGAGCTCCTAGCAGACAGAATGTTACTAAGAGGTTTCAATCAAAAAGGAGAAAGAGCCCTTGGATCAATAACACTATCAATGAGGATCGGTGATTTGGTAAGGACAACAACAAAATTCCATATAATTGATTCTGAGACATTGTTCAATGCTCTACTCGGTCGACCTTGGATTCATGAAAACTGGATGGTACCGTCATCTCTATACCAGTGCATAAAGTATTACATGGGAGGAGAAGAACAATGTATCAAAGGTGACTTGCAACTGTTCTTCGTACATGAAATTGGAATCCACAAAGATGTTGCTTACTACGCACCTCTGAAGAAAACTATCTTCTCTAGAAATTCCATACCTAATGAAGCAAAAGAAACTCAAGGCAATAAAGAACCTCAAATTCTAGTTCAACAGTTACTCAACACTCCTTTACGACGAGAGGGTGAAGGTTTCTACAGAACTCACACTAGAGGTCGAGGATGGGGACAAGGTCGAGGAGGAAACAGTGGAACAGTTGAACAAAAGAAGCCAGTATTTAATGTTGATTGGGAGAGCAACTTTGAAGAAGAATAAATCAAGAAGGAAGCAATAAAGATAAATCAAAAGAAACCTCAGTTCAAGATCTCTCTTGAAGATGAAAAGAACGAAGGATAAAAAACAATGTACGAGAAGATAAACCGCTATGTACAGATTATGACCCTAACCCCGATCTATCCTAGTAAGGTCGAGGGTATGGTGGTCAAGGAAGTACATGGTGGAGGTGCTAAGCCAATTAAGTTCTACCGTGGTGCTTCTTCTTCCAAAACTGAAAGTGATGTAAAATTTAAAGATGTTGCTTCATCTGAATTAATGGAATTGCCTTTTGAGTGGTATTCTCTCTGTGTTCAAAATTTTATTCAATGTGGTGTCTTACCTAAGCAGTGGTTAAAGGATCAATCACAACAATTTGAACAATTATGGAATAATGTCAGTCGGCCTCCCAATTCAAAGTACTATCTTGGATTCAATACAGTAGCGCCAGTTGATGATACAGAATTTTTCTTGGTTGTCACATGTGAGCCTAATGAAGACTGCCTGGAAGCTTCAGATGATCTCGAGGACTTGCCAATCGGTGACACTCCGCCAGAATTTGAGGAAGAAATTAAATCTAAAATAGATGAGTTAATGGAAGTTAACTTAGGTACTAGAGAAGAGCCTAGACCGACCTTTGTTAGTTCTTTACTCAATAAAGAAGACTCCGAAAATCTGATCAAGATATTATAGAACTCAATGACTGATTTGGTTAGAGTTATGATGAAATGTCGGGACTATATAAAAAAGTTGCAATTCACAGGTTAGGAGTGGATCACACTGCTGTTCCAGTCAGACAAGCTCTAAGAAGAATGCGTCTAGAGATCAAACAACAAGTAATAGCTGAAGTTAAGAAGCTAATCAATGCTAAATTTGTCCGTGAAGAACAATACCTGACTTGGTTGGCCAATGTGGTACTAGTAAGAAAGAAGAACGGTCAGATCCGAATCTGTGTGGATTTCAGAGATTTGAATAAAACGTGCCCGAAGGATGAATTCCTGTTACCAATTCCAGAATTAACAATCGACATCGCTTCGACACATGAAGTCTTCTCTTTCATGGATGGATGACATCAGAAGATAAGAAGCTCACAGCCTTCAGAACTCCAATCGGAGTATACTGCTACGAATTGCTTTCGGATTAAAGAACGCAGGAGTGACATACCAAAGAGTAATGATGAGGATTTTTGATGATCTCATTCACAACCAAGTCGAGTGCTACGTGGATGATGTGGTCATCAAAAGAAAATTGAAAGAAGATCACATGTATGATTTGAGAATTGTTTTCGAGAAATTATGATAATTTAACCTTAAGATGAATCATTTAAAATGTGCCTTCGGCGTCACCTCCGGGAAATTCTTAGGATTTGTTGTCCGGCATCACGGAATTGAAATCGATCTAGAGAAAATTAAAACTATCTTAGAAATGCCGCCTCCCCAGACTTTAAAACAACTACGATCCTTTCAAGAGAAGTTGGCATATCTTCGATGTTTTATTTCTAATTTGTCTGGTAGGTGTCAGCCCTTTACGGAATTAGTTAAAAAGAACCACAAATTCATTTGGGAAGAAAAATTTCAGTGGGTCTTTGAAGATATTAAGGACTATTTAATGACACCTCTTGTCTTAGCAGCCTCTGTCTCGGGTCGACTGTTGATACTTTATACCGCGACTTTAGACGAATCCCTCGGAGCCCTGCTAGCTCAGGTCAATGATGAGGGTAAAGAAAATGCTCTATACTACTTAAGTCTTCATCTAATTCCAACGGAGGTAAAGTATCCTTCTATTGAGAAACATTGTCTGGCCCTGGTCTTCGCTGCTCAAAAGCTCAGGCACTACATGCTTTATCATAAGGTCAACCTTATTTCGAAGTTTAATCATTTGCAGTATTTGATGACCTGCCCGATGCTTTCCGACAGACTTGCCAGGTAGTCGATGATATTATTGAAATTCGATATAACTTTTGTTCCTCTTCATGCCGTAAAGGGACAAGTCATAGCAGACTTCCTTGCAGCACACCCTTTACCGGCAGAATTGCTTCTCAATGACGACTTGCCAGATGAATAGATAATGGACTTAGAAGACCCTGATGATCAACAATGAGAATTATACTTCGACGGAGCATCATCAATAAAGAAGAATAAAGAATTGCAAATGATAATGCCCTGTAAGGCGGGAATCGAGCTAATATTTATAACACCAGAGCAGAGGATGTTTAGTACTCCTACAAATTGATATAACCATGTACGAATAATGAAGCAGAATATGAAGCTCTTATAACTGGACTGGAATTTGCCATTCATATGGGTATAACCGACATCAACATCTATGGTGATTCACAGTTGATTATTCAACAGGTCACAGGGCAATACAAAATTCTGAAACCAAGACTCGAGCAATACTTTTAGTATGCAATGAAATTGCAGAAGCAAATTCTGAATGTGATGATATACAAGATTCCTAAAAGAGAAAACGCTCTCGCAGATGCACTAGTCTGCCTAGCAAAAGAATTTACTTGCTTAAAAGATGAGTCTGTTGAAATGTCAGTTCAAGGGCGACAGGTCCTATCACAGCTTTACATGGATGCAATTCATAAATAGAAAAAAGAAGAAAGAATTGTAGCAGTAACAAAAACTACAGAAGATTGACGGTAGCCATTAATAAACTATTTGCAATCAGGAATCATACCGGACGATAAGTTAGTAGCCCATCAGATTAAGAAAAGAACTCTGTAATAAGCATTAATAAATAGTACTTTATAGAGAAGGTCTTTCGATCAAATGTGGCTAAGGTGCCTGAGTGGGTCCGAGGCTCGTGAAATAGTTAAAGAGGTGCACTTAGGACTTTGTGGTGCTTATTGATCCACTTTAAAAATACCTATTTTTATGCCTTATTTATGATTCAATTCTTAAGGATATTATGTTTTAGTGAAAAGTATTTTTATGTTTTTGGATGTAGGTGATAAGAAAAGATTTCAAGAAAGAAAAAGGAGCAAAAAGGAGCAAAAATAGAGCTTAAAAGCAAAGTTGCCGAAATTTTATATCTGGCGCCTTGGCGCTAGTTTCAAGCGCCTAAGCGCCAGTTCGATACTGAAGCAGTGAAGGATTTTTGACAACTTTGGGCAGTTATTTTGACGGTGTTAAGCGGTTATTAGACCTTCTAAAAGATTGGAAGTTACTCCTAATACATAAGACATGTGATACAATGCATCTGGACTCAGGAAAACAATTTTAATCGTGAAGAGGTGCGATCTAAAGTGAAGAGGTGCGAAGACTTGGTCACGGAGTCCGGCGCCTAGGCGCCACAATTACTTTCTCGAAGATACATTGTAATTGGACAAATTTTGAAGAGGTGCCTTAAGCAACCCCAAATCATTTTCAAATCTCTATTAATAGGAGTCAAACTTATAAAGAAAAGTGCCCCCAAGCACCCTAGAGTTCTCTCATGCTTGAAAATATTTTTAGGGAGCCACCTTCTTAAGTAATTAGTGAGTTTATTTTAATTATTTTGAGTGTTACTACTCATTTACTTGAGTAGTGAGTATGAGTTTGCAAGTGTTGTTGCTGTTGAAGTCTTGTACCTTGCATTGGAGTCAGTAGGAGTCAGCGGATCACTTGAAGGAACATTCCAGATAAGTATTTGTAACATAGTTCAAAGTTCTATAAATATGTTTTGTTATGTGAATTCAATGTGTTCTGTGTAGTTAGTTTTCTTTCTCCTTTCAATTATGAAGAGATAATAAGATAATTTATTTTCGTTAGAGAATTTAAACTTAAATTTTATAAAAATTGCGATGATATTAATACCTGATCTTAATTTACTTTTTAAACTGGCCATTTGAATTGTTAAAACCTTTTGAAGAATTCTAAGATCTATCTGGAGATGAGTTCTTAACTAGTAGATATCAAATGAATCCTTGGGTAATTGAAGGCTATATGCGGGTTATTCAAGGTGAAGTGCAAATAAATAGGGAGATATTGTTTTTTGGGCGTAGAATTGATTAGTTTTTAGAGTGACAGACTAAATTCTAATAATTTGGTTTATAGAAAGGGAACGGGTCACTAGTAGGGCCGACCATAGCCACCCTTGGACATCTAGATGTGTGTGCCTAGATTAACCCATTCTACTAATAATACATCCTGAACTGATCTATATATTATCCAATGTTCTTTATACTATCGAGCGAAAGTATAGAATAGGAATGCTTCTATTTGGCGCAATACCATAATTTCAAGTTCTCAACAAATGATAATTATTCTGAAAAATATTGGATTAGTTGAAAAAGGAGAAAGTTGTTTTATTTGCATTAACAAAATCTGAATTTTGAAAAGAAATAAAAATAATAATTACTTTTAATTTGAAAATCTAATATATTTCTTAAATTAATTTCACTCAATCTTCCTTGTGGGATCGATAACTAGGACTCCAATAAAGCCCTATATTACTTGAAATAATACGTATACTTGCGTTTGAAATTGTGACTTTTACAAAAGTTATTATAAATATTTAAATATAAATTCATAAATTCTTAAATTTGTAAAGGTCGGTTCAAGTTTTTGGCGCCGTTGCCTGGGAAGAAAAGTGAAAAGAAAATTTTTAGGTTTCTCAAATTAAAAATATTTTATATACTTTTATTTCTTTAAAAAAATACAAAAACATTTAAAAAAACAAAAATACCAAAATGTTTTTATTTTATTTTTATGCGTAGTTCTGGATCTGAAGGATTATTACCTTTTGATTCTGAATTAGAAAGAATTGTTAGAAGAATTAGAAAAGGAAAACAAATATCAGTAAATGGCTAACTTACATAACAATAATCAAAATCCAATAGAAATTAATGAACAAAATGTTTATAAACCATTAAAAGATTATGCAATTCTACAACTGATGAACTTCATATTAGTATTTAAATGCCTGTTGTAGATGCAAATTCTTTTGAGCTTAAACCCCTGAACTGGAATTAAAAATGTTACATGCACATTTAAAGTATGCATTTTTTGGAAATTCATTAATTTTACCTATGATTATATCTTCAGAATTAAACAAACATCAAGATAAAAAATTAATAGGAGTTCTGAAGAATTATATGAAAGCTTTTGGTTGGACTATTGCAGATATAAAAGGAATAAGCCCTTCAATCTGTATGCATAGGATTTCAATGGAAGAAAATTGTAAACCCACTATTAAACCTCAAAGAAGATTGATCCCATTGAATATTTCAGATAGTCAATGAGTAAGTCCTATTCATTGTGTTTCGAAGAAAGGAGAAGTAACTGTCATTGTTAATGATAAAAATGAACTAATCCTTACAAGAAAATTTACTATATGGCAAATTTGCATTGATTATTGAATATTAAACAACACCACTAGAAAGGATCATTTTCCTTTACCTTCCTTGAATCAGATGTTGGATAAATTAGCTGGACACTCATATTCTATTTTTTGGATGGATATTTTGGTTATCATCAATTACCTATTGCTCCTGAGGACCAAGAGAAAAAAACATTTACAAGTCCTTATGGAACATTTGCCTTTAGAAGAACGTCTTTCGTTTTATGTAATGCACCTGCAACTTTTTAAAGATGTATGATGTCAATATTCTGTGATTTAATTGATAAAGGAATTGAATTATTTATGGACGATTTTTCAGTTTTTGGAACTTCTTTTGAGTCTTGCTTGGAAAATATAACGGAAGTTCTGAAAAGATGTGAAGAAACAAATTTGATTCTAAACTGGGAAAAATGTCAATTTATGGTCACAGAGGGAATTGTACTTGGACATAAAATTTCACAAATAGGTATGGAAGTTGATCAGACAAAAGTGAAAATTATTGTTGAACTTCAACCACCTACTACTGATGTGAGAAGTTTTTTGGGTAATGATGGATTTTATAGGAGATATATAAAGAATTTTTATAAAATTGCTAAACATCTCTGTCATTTATTAGAAAAAGAAGCTAAGTTTGATTTAATGAAGATTGTTTGAATGCGTTCAATATTCTAAAAGAAAAATTAATCACTGTACCTGTTATTGTTGCACATGATTGGAGTAAACATTTTGAATTAATTTGTGATGGAAGTGATTATGCAAATGGAGCTGTATTGGCACAAAAATATGAGAAAATTTTCAAAGTTATATATTATGCTAGCAAAACTCTAAATGAAACTCAAATAAATTACACTACTACTGAGAAAGAGCTTTTAGCAATAGTATATGTCTTTGATAAATTTAGACCTTATCTTCTTGGGACCAAATGTATCGTACATTATGATCATTCTGCTATTAAGTATTTAATGTCTAAAAAGTATGCTAAACCTAGATTGATCAGATGGGTTTTACTTTTACAAGAATTTGATTTTCAAATATTGGACAGAAAAGGAGCTGACAACCAAATTGCTGATCATTTATCAAGAATTAAAAATAATAGTGCGAAGATTTATGAAGAAAATATAAATTAGAAATTCCCTGTTGAACAGTTATATGTTATTCAAGGATTACAAATGCCTTGGTATGCGGATATAGTTAACTATTTGGTTAGCAAAATTTTACCATATGGATTGAATAATAAATATATTATGAAATTCAAGAATGATTCAAAATCATAAATTTGTATTTATTTAAAATAAGAAGAGATTCTGTGATTCAAAGATGTGTACCTTATGAAGAAACTTTTGTAATTATTCAAAAATTTTACAATTCTAAATTTGGAGGACACTTTGGAGTGGATAAAACTGCGTTTAAAATTTTAAATTCTGGATTTTATTGGCCTACGTTATTTAAGGATGTTGGATATTATGTGAAAATTTGTGATTGATGTCAAAGAATGGGGAATATATCCAGACAAGATGAAATGCCTCTAAACTATATATTAGAAATTGAAATTTTTGATGTATGGGTTTTAGACTTTACGGGACCTTTTGTACCATCATCTGAAAAGATTTATATTTTATTAGCAGTTGATTATATTTCAAAGTAGATTGAAGCTGTAGCTTTACCTAACTGTGATTCCAAAAGTGTTTCGAAATTCTTAAAGAAGATGATTTTTACAAGATTTGGAATGCCAAGGGTAATTATCACAGATGGGTGAAGTCATTTCAGAAATATAAGAATTCAATCATTACTAGAAAAATTTGGAATTAAACATAGAATCGCAACTGCTTATCACCCACAAACAAGTGGAGTGAATGAAGTATCAAACAAAAAAATTAAAAGAATATTAGAGAAGACTGTTAATCCTAATAGAACTGACTGGGTTGATAGACTTGATTTTGCATTATGGGCTTATAGAACAGCTTATAAGAGACCTATCGGAATGTCACCTTATCGGTTAATTTATGGTAAACATTGTCACTTACCTGTTGAACTGGAACATAAAGCTTACTATGCGATAAAGAAGTTTAATTATGATTTGAATGCTGCAGGAGTGAAACGACTGTTACAACTAAATGAAATGGAAGAGATAAGAAATGAGTCCTATGAAAATGCAAAGATTTATAAGGAAAGAATGAAGAAATTGCATGACAAAAAGATTTCAAGGAAAATATTTGAGCCTGAACAAGAAGTATTATTATTTAAAGCTCGTTTAAAAATTTTTCCTAGAAAATTAAGATTTAAATGGATGGGACCATTTATAATTGAGAAATTATATCCTTATGGAGCTGTGGATATTAAAGATCCCAAAACTGGAAAAATATTTAAAGTTAATGGATTAAGACTGAAGCCTTATATGGGAGAAATGAAACCAAAATACAAGGAGGCTTACAAACTAAGTCTACCTGATTAATACAACTGATTAGGTCGGGTTGACGATGTTAAACCAAGCGCTTTGTGAGAGGTAATCCATATATTATCATTGTGATTGTTTGTGATTTGAATTTATCTTTATCGATGTTTGTGTGTTGATCACACCCTTTTAATAGACCTATTTTTAAGATCAAAACTTTGTAAAATTGGTGATAAGCGAAACGGAGTCGAACGTGGTTCAGGCGCCTAGGCGCCCAAAGTCGGTGTCTAACCGCCAGTATAACCAATGGTATCGATGGTCTAGCGCCTAAGCGCCCCAATTACGGATCGTATAAAAACTGAAAATCTTCAGTTTTTCACACGAAATCTCCTTATAAATTACCCTATCTTCGTCCCCAATTACTAAGCAACCCTATTTTCGTCCAAAACAATTCATTTTGGAGGAGATAAGAGAGGTTTGGAAGCAATGGAGAGAGGAAATCATGGCAATGAGGTAAGAGACAAATATTACAAAGATCCTCAACCTTATTTTATTGGTTTTATTGCAGCTAGTATGGAGAGGTTAGTTAGTCGTTTAGAAAAGATTTAGGCGGAACTTCAAAGCATTGGGAATCATCTGCATGTGATGTATCATCAAATTGAGCATTTGGAATAGCAGACGAAACTTCAATTTGATCATATGGTGGCTTGGGAATTTCTAAGGGCGTTGGTTTTTTATCAATGCGGGCCTAGCGAACTTCATTGCGAGAGGGATGAAAATTAACGTTCGGTGTTGAATAGATCTTTTGTGTGTTCTAAGTGTGATTGAGTCATGTTTTAGTGAGTCAAAGATTTTGTTTGTGTGTTTGCTTAATTGTTCAATGTGTGTTGTTGGATTGAGAATTTTCTTTGAATTTATGTTGTTTGTTTTGCTTATAGAATGATGAACCTTATTATAGTCATTTTCTAGAATTTATGGAGCTTGGAATGAAAATTATGAAATGGAATTTAAGAGTTTGGTTATATCTTGAGTTTGAAACAAGGATCTAATTTATCATTTTAAATTAATTGTGGAAATCTTTGGAAGTTAGAAATTGGAGTAATACTCTCACGTGAGTAATTAGAAGTCAAATTTGATAACTTTTGGTGGAAAATATACTATTCAAATCGAATTTTTGGAAAGATGATTCTGGCGCCTAAGCGCCGGTTCGGCCTGAACCCAAAACTTTTTTCTTAAACCTCCCCAACGCCATTTTTGACGCCTAAGCTTCTTGTTCTTCCCGTTTTAGCAAAAATAGAGCCTTAGGATATATTTTGAGGTCAGATTTTCAAGTTTTTAGGCCTGGAATCACTCGATTTCTTCATCTCGAGGTTAAATCTACCTTCTAAATTATTTATTTTTAATTTCACCTTGGATTTTGCTCTCTTTGAAGAGAACCGAAATTTTGAGAAAAAAAATTGATTTTTAGAGTTAAATCCATGGATTTTTAAGCTCTTTCAAGTTTGAAAAGCTTAAATTAGTTCATTTCCTTTGATCCTATAATTTTATTTTGCGTTTTTATTTCACGTTTAGATGGCACCTGAATCTAAGTGAGGAAAGGAATGAGAAAATTTTGATCGTAGCAAGTTTGCCACTGCCGCGACACATTTTAATTACAACTATTTTGCTACGATAAGAAAGTTTATCTCGAAATAAAGTTTTTACAATCATGGAGGATGGATTGAAGATATGATAGTTGCACTCAACTGGCAACAATTCTGTTATTTCACTGCTGTTGTTGTTTTCCCTATCGTCAGGGAGTTTTATGCAAATTTCTTGGATGCCAAAGTGTACGAGATCTTTGTAAGAGGAGTTGGAGTAGGATTTACTCCAGAGCGAATCAACATTTTTACAGCCTACCACCGAACATCGAGTGTTATTACTCTGGATTATCTCCATCTGAGGGAGATATGAAGATGATTATTGCTTATCTGACTGATGGTATTGGAGCTTGGAAGGTCCAGAACGAAAAACAGGTAAATTTTTCATCTTCTAAGCTAAATGGTGTTTCTAAGGCATGGCATTACTTTATTTTTGCTCACCTCCTTCCATCCAACCATTTGAGTGAGGTTACCAAGGATAGAGTTATCCTCAACTACTGCATACAAGAGAGGAAGTCGAATGATGTTGGGAGTATCATTTATGATTCTGTAGACGCCACTGCTCGTTCTAGAACTTATGTGGAACAAGGATTTCCAACTTTTATTTATTCTCTGTTTGAAAATACTGGAGTTGTTACTGAGCTTTCAGAGGAAAAGCTCATGTCTATAAAGCCCATTGGACGAGAAAGTGTGAGTATCTATGATCAACTCCGAGGTAAGAGTTCTACCACAACATCTAGTTCATTACCTACTTCTGGTAGACCTTCTACTTCTGGACCCTCTACTTCTGCTGCCGAGCCACCATCTTGTTCCTGGGAATCTATGCATGATAAGTTTATGGAGGAGCAAAATGAGTTATTTCTAACTCATTGTAGAGTAGATACGATCGATAAGAAGATAGATAAGAAGATCGATCATCTTTCTGAGTACAGCCAAAGGAAGAGTCATTATGATGCTGAGTATTCTGAGTCTCTTGTTAGATTCCTGAAGGGTGATCATGATGTTCAATTCCCTACGTGTCCTAGATTCTCACTTTTCATTTGGTGATGACGAAGATGAGGCTACAGCTAGTGATTAGTAGTTTGATTTACCTCCTTCGATGTATTGATTCTGATTTTAGTATTTTATTTCTAGTATGTTAGTACTGATGAGTCTGATTTTATTGTTATTTGTTAGTGTTAATTTGTTTAATTAACTTTGTGTGGACTTTTAATGTTTAGACTGTTTTAGATCATCTATTGTGTTATGTATTAAAGACTGAAGTATGGATGAATTTTTATTTTCTATGATGAATATTTGTTTCTGTTTCAGCCTACTGTTTAGTATTCCTGAATAGTTAGTAATTTTTCATGTTTTAAATAAAAAAAGAGAATAATAATAATATATATATTTAAAAAAATTGTAGAAATTAACTCCTACTCTGCAAACTTTTCTATAAATGCTTAATCATTTCTGTTACATACATATTAAAGCATGTGTAGAAGTAGAAATGAGTTTTTCCTTACTACATCATCATTGTATTTAGACAAATTCTTGTTTTATTCTCTCTCATGCTTTAGAAAATTTTATGATTCATTGTTATACTAAAGCTGAAGTTTGGAGGAAGGGAAAAAATTTTCAATATTAAATATTACTTATTTTCAATGTACTAATACTTTTTTTTAAAAAAAATATTGACATAACATAAGTAATGAAAAAAATAATCTGTTTAAGATTACTTAAAATTTTGAATTTATAAATAATTTAGTAGACTTAACTAAAATTCCAATAATTTTGATTGATTTTAAGAATAGAATTATTTAACTTAAAGAATAATAAGATTAAATTTTTTTTCTATTTATAGTAAAGAGAATTGTATTTTTGAAATACTAAGGAATCAAGAGTATTACTTGAAAAAGAAAATATTGAAATAATTTTTGAAAAATACTTATTAAAAATGTCATATTTATTAAGTAAAAATTTATAAGTTTTTAAATATAAGTTAAGGATAGTGAAGTTCAAAATCATTAACAGGCTATCCAGATATAGTAATCCTCACAAATAAATAAAAAAAATTGAGGATTGAAAAATATCCTTAAAAATAAAAAAAAAAAAAAGAAAAAAAAAGAGAAGAAAAGAGAGAAAAAAAGAAAAGAAATGTGAGGAGAAGCTTAAGGAGATGCCTAATAAAAAATTGGCTTCACTTGAATTATCTTATAGGAAGAAAACTAATTACATTTTTAACTTAATTTTTATGTACACTTATTTTTACTAGAAAATTTTTCATGAAAGTATTTTTCTTGTAAATATTCTATGTGACCTTAATATGATAAATTACAATTATTCTTGAAATAAATGAAAAAATTGAAGGTCTTATGATTTGGTAGTTAAATATTCTTTAAATTCTTAAAATTAAACTTAATTAGTGAAATTTCGTTAAAAATTTGCTAAAGTATTTATAAAACAAAAAATTACGAGTCTTAAATATTTAAACTTCATTCCAAACGTTATACATTTTATGTAATTAAAAGGGTTAATTGAGGACAAGTAACGTTTAAGTTTGAAGGAAATTGATCCACTTTAAAAATATCTATTTTTATGCTTTATTTAGGATTCAATTCTTAAGGATATTATGCTTTAACGAAAGGTATTTTTATGTTTTGGATGTAGGTGATAAAAAGAGTTCAAGAAAGAAAAAATGAGCAAAAATAGAGCTTGAAAGCAAAGTTGCTGAAATTTTAGGTCTGGCGCCTAGGCACCAGAATCTGGCGCCTACGCGCCAGTTCAATACCGAAGCTGAGAAGGAATTTTGACAACTTTGGGCAGTTATTTTTACGGTGTTTAGCGGTTATAAGACCTTCTAGAAGACTGGAAGTTACTCCTAATACATAGGACATGTGATACAATGCATCTGGACACAGGAAAACAGTTTTAATCGCAAAGATGTTGTTGACCTCATTTTACAATGAGTCAATAACCTTTTGACATAAAAAGTCAACTTTGGTCAAATTGGTCAAACCAGACCTAATGAATTACCTTGTTGACCCCATAGGTCAACCTTATGACCTAAAAAGTCAACTTTGGTCAAATTGGTCAAACCAGACCTAATTACCTACCTTGTTGACCCCATAGGTCAACCTTATGACCTAAAAGTCAACTTTGGTCAAATTGGTCAAACCAGACCTAATGACCTACCCTATTGACCCCATAGGTCAACCTTATGACCTAAAAAGTCAACTTTGGTCAAATTGGTCAAACCAGACCTAATGACCTACCCTGTTGACCCGATAGGTCAACCTTGTGACCTAAAAAGTCAACTTTGGTCAAATTGGTCAAACCAGACCTAGTGACCAACCCTGTTGACCCCATAGGTCAACCTTTTGACCTAAAAAGTCAACTTTGGTCAAATTGGTCAAACCAGACCTAATGACCTACCCTGTTGACCCCATAGGTCAACCTTATGACCTAAAAAGTCAACTTTGGCCAAATTTGTCAAACCAGACCTAATGACCTACCCTGTTGACCCCATAGGACAACCTTATGACCTAAAAAGTCAACTTTGATCAAATTGGTCAAACCAGACCCAGTGACCAACCTTGTTGACCCCATAAGTCAATCTTTTGACCTAAAAAGTCAACTTTTGTCAAATTGGTCAAACCAGACCTAATGACCTACCCTGTTGAGCCCATAGGTCAACCTTATGACCTAAAATGTCAACTTTGGTCAAATTTGTCAAACCAGACCTAAAGACGTACCCTGTTGGCCCCATAGGTCAACCTTATGTCCTAAAAAGTCAACTATGGTCAAATTGGTCAAACCCGACCTAATGACCTACCTTGTTGACCTCATATGTCACCCTTTTTGACCTAAAAAGTCAAAATTGGTCAAAATGGTCAAACCAGACCTAATGACCAACCCTGTTGACCCCATAGGTCACCCTTTTGACCTAAAAAGTCAACATTGGTCAAAATGGTCAAACCAGACCTAATGACCAACCCTGTTGACCCCATAGGTCAACCTTTTGACCTAAAAAGTCAACTTTGGTCAAATTGGTCAAACCAGACCCAATGACCAACCCAGTTGACCCCATAGGTCAACCTTTTGACCTAAAAAGTCAACTTTGGTCAAAGTGGTCAAACCAGACCCATTGACCAACCCTGTTGACCCTATAGGTCACCCTTTTGACCTAAAAAGTCAACATTGGTCAAAATGGCCAAACCAAACCCAATGACCAACCCTGTTGACCCCATAGGTCACCCTTTTGACCTAAAAAGTCAACATTGGTCAAACCAGACCCAGTGAGCAGCTACCGTTGACCCCATAGGTCACCCTTTTTGACCTAAAAATTCAACGTTGGTCAAAATGGTCCAACCAGACCTAATGACCAACCCTGTTGACCCCATAGGTCAACCTTTTGACCTAAAAAGTCAACATTGGTCAAAATGGTCAAACCAGACCAAGCGACCAAAGGTCAACCTTTTGACCTAAAAAGTCAACATTGGTCAAAATGGTCAAACCAGACCTAATGACCAACCCTGTTGACCCCATAGGTCAACCTTTTGACCTAAAAAGTCAACATTGGTCAAATTGGTCAAACCAGACCTAATGACTCAATCCTCGTCACCCATAGTCAACCTTTTAACCTATAAAGTCAACATTGGTCAAAATGGTCAAGCCAGACCCAATGACCAACCTTGTTGACCCCATAGGTCAACCTTTTGACCTAAAAAGTCAACTTTGGTCAAATTGGTCAAACCAGGCCCAATGACCAACCCTGTTGACCCCATAGGTCAACCTTTTGACCTAAAAAGTCAACAGTGGTCAAAATGGTCAAACCAGACCCAATGACCAATCCTGTTGACCCATAAGTGAACCCTTTCACCTAATGACACCTTTGAAACCCCACAATGACAAAATCACAAGTACTAGACATTTTAAAATTAAAATGATCAATTTGAGCTGACTTGGGTCAACCCAGGTCAAAATTGGTCAACACCTATCTATTTTGATTAAAATAGATAAAAATGAAATAAAAACAACAAAATTAATCAAATAATTAATTTCAAAATTATTTTGATTAATTAAAATGACTAATGATTTAATTTTCAATATTTTAATTAAATAATTAATTAAAATGAAAATTAAATTAAAATCATAAAATGATAAAAAATGATAAAATTAATCAATTAATTAAATTGAAATTATTTTCAATTAATAAATTGATTAATAAAATATTTTCCAACAATTTTAATTAAAAAAATAATTAATTAAAATGGGAAATTAAAAAGAAATGAAATGACATATAGACTTCTCATAATTAATTAGGCTAAACCCATTTTAAGATTTAATTAAGCCCACATTAAGACCACTTAGCCATGGGTTAATGCCCATCATGATGCATGGGGTGAGGTGTCACTTTCTCCTTCACCCCAAGCTTCATTTAGCCATGAGGTGGCCGGCCAACATGAGGCCTCACCTCCCACCTCCCATCTCCCAAGCTACCCAATGGAAGGAAAACCATGCATGAAACCCCCCCTTACCATGGTTAGAAGCAATGATGAGGGATAAGCTTGTGTGTCACCATTTTCCAAGCTTAAGAGATGATGTGTAAGCTCCCTCAGAAGAGTAGAGGCAGCTCACCATGCACCTCTTACATGAGCCAATGGATGAGAGACAAAACAATGGAAATCTTCTTGGAAAACTTAGGGAGAAGCATCAATGCCTATCCTCAGCCAATTTCTTCACCCACTGGCCGATAGAGGAGATAACTACTCCCCTAGAACATCCTAAGTTAAGCCATAACCTCCCCTTGCTATAGATAGAACCCCATGGCCGAACCTAGCAAGGAGAAAAAAAAATTTAGGGAGAACTATAGGCTGCCCAAATCCACCTGCTCCCAACATAAAAAGTCTTCCTAAGAGTCTCAGCAATCTTTTAGAATGAAATCCAAGCCATAGTTTGAGCCTATTTGAGCAAATTTGACCAAATTTCAAAAACAGACGCCCAATTAGGTACTTCTTCAAAATTCCTCCCTAGGCTCCGACTTCGGATCAAATTGTCTGCAGCAATAACCTTCTATTGGAGTCCTAGAAGGCAACCATAAGGTCTGATCTAGCTTGATTTGCTTGTGGCAAAGGTATGGAATTTTTCTTTACAAAATAAATCATATTTTCGACATATCATGTGTTATACTAGCCCAGAAGTGTATCATCACCATATGGATTGATACTTCTCATCCAGATGATCATTTTAAAAAAAAAATCACTCAATTTCATCAAGAAATGAGTGAGATATTTATGTTTGAAGTTTAATGGTTCGAGAATTTTCGGATTTTTGGCCGAATTTTCTCCGACGTCCGATCCCGCGTTTTAGGAACGGACGGCGTTGATCTCTCCCCCGCGGTGTCCCGTGCTCGGATCCCCGCAGCGGATCCTCCCGCTCGTTCGACACGTACGAGGACACGCGTCGAACGGCGGTGAGTTTAGCGGCACGATTTAAAAAAAATCCATTAAATCCTTAAAAAATTCAAATAATCATATCTTTTGATCCAGAGGTCATAAAAATAAAATAAAAATACCTCTGGAAAGCTCTTGAAGAGGAGAAAATTATGAGACAAAAATCATAATTTTATTCTTAGTATTTAATTTTTAATTACTTAAATACTCTCGAAGTATTTTAATTATTAAAAATTATTTATAATTCAAAAAATTATGAAACTTGGAAGCATTTATATTTATGTTCTTAGGGACCTTCCATGATTTTTCTAAGGACAAAAAACATGTCTAGGATATTTTTCTTTAATTTTTAAGTTTCTTTATAATTATAATGGCTAGAAATGATAGGGCAACAGACAATAACCCTAAGAAAATTATTTCTAAGTCATAGAAATCATTATGAATGGTATTTTGAAATTTAGGGTTAAAATCCTTTATTAATTAAATAATTTTAATCCTAAAAATAACCCTTTATAAATTTAACTCTATTTTCATCAACAATCAAAGTTTGAAAATGGTTCTAGTCTATGATAGACTAATGAGAAACTTCACTTAAGTCTAAAATGACCAAATTGGACTTAACTAAATTTAAAATAATATTTAAACCCATTAAACCTTACTTAAATTAGGTTTAATATTAAAATTAAATCTTAATTAAGTTTAAAGATATATTAAACTTAATTAATCAAAATTAAACTTATTAATTAAGTTTAAAGACATAATAAACTTAATTAACTCATTAAACCTTACTTAAATTAGGTTTAATATAAAAACTAAATCTTAATTAAGTTTAAAGACATATTAAACTTAATTAATCAAAATTAAACTTTTTAATTAAGTTTAAAGACATAATAAACTTAATTAACCCATTAAACCTTACTTAAATTAGGTTTAATATAAAAATTAAATCTTAATTAAGTTTAAAGACATATTAAACTTAATTGATCAAAATTAAACTTATTAATTAAGTTTAAAGACAAAATAAACTTAATTAACCCATTAAACCTTACTTAAATTAGGTTCAATATAAAAAATTAAATCTTAATTAAGTTTAAAGATATATTAAACTTAATTAATCATAATTAAACTTATTAATTAAGTTTAAAGACATAATAAACTTAATTAACTCATTAAACCTTACTTAAATTAGGTTTAATATAAAAACTAAATCTTAATTAAGTTTAAAGACATATTAAACTTAATTAATCAAAATTAAACTTTTTAATTAAGTTTCAAGACATAATAAACTTAATTAACCCATTAAACCTTACTTAAATTAGGTTTAATATAAAAATTAAATCTTAATTATGTTTAAAGACATATTAAACTTAATTGATCAAAATTAAACTTATTAATTAAGTTTAAAGACATAATAAACTTAATTAACCCATTAAACCTTACTTAAATTAGGTTTAATATAAAAAATTAAATCTTAATTAAGTTTAAAGACATATTAAACTTTATTAATCAAAATTAAACTTATTAATTAAGTTTAAAGACATAATAAACTTAATTAACCCATTGAACGTTACTTAAATTAGTTTTAATATAAAAATTAAATCTTAATTAAGTTTAAAGACATAATAAACTTAATTAACCCATTAAACCTTACTTAAATTAGTTTTAATATAAAAATCAAATCTTAATTAAGTTTAAAGACATATTAAACTTAATTAATCAAAATTATATTTTTTTAATTAAGTTTAAAGACACATTAAAACTTAATTAACAAAAACTAAACTCTTTTGAATTAAGTTTAAAGACAAATTAAGCATAATTAATTAAACCTTACTTAAATTAGGTTTAAATACAAAAATTAAATTTTTAATTGGGTTTAAAGACATATTAAACCTAATTAACCAAAATCAAACCTTTAATTAAGTTTAAAGACATATTAAACTTAATTAACTTCCTTACACATAAGGTTTAAATCAAACATAAACCTTAATTAGGTCTAACCCATTAGACCTAATTAAACTATTAGACCTTAACTAACTAAGGTTTAGTCAAACTTAAACCCTAATTAGGTCTAACCCATTAGACCTAATTAAACCATTAGACCTTAACTAACTAAGGTTTAAATCAAACATAAACCCTAATTAGGTCTAACCCATCAGACCTAATTAAACCATTAGACCTTAACTAACTAAGGTTTAGTCAAACTTAAACCATAATTAGGTCTAACCCATCAGACCTATTTAAACGATTAGACCTTAACTAACTAAGGTTTAGTCAAACATAAACCTTATTTAGGTCTAACCCATTAGACCTAAATAAACCATTAGACCTTAACTAACTAAGGTTTAGTCAAACATAAACCCTAATTAGGTCTAACCCATTAGACCTAATTAAACCATTAGACCTTAACTAACTAAGGCTTAATCAAATATAAACCCTAATTAGGTCTAACCCATTAGACCTAATTAAACCATTAGACCTTAACAAACTAAGGTTTAATCAAACATAAACCATAATTAGGTCTAACCCATTAGACCTAATCAAACCATTAGACCTTAACTAACTAAGGTTTAATCAAATATAAACCCTAATTAGGTCTAACCCCTTAGACCTAATTAAAACGTTAGACCTTAACTAACTAGGGTTTAATCAAACATAAACCCTAATTAGGTCTAACCCATTAGACCTAATTAAACCATTAGACCTTAACTAACTAAGGTTTAATCAAACATAAACCCTAATTAGGTCTAACCCATTAGACCTAATTAAACCATTATACCTTAACTAACTAAGGTTTTATCAAACATAAACCTTAATTAAATCTAATTCATTAGCCCTAATTAAACTATTAAGTCTTAACTAAGTAAGAATTAATCAAACACAAATCCTAATTAAGTCTACTTCATTAGACTTAATTAATTATTAAACCTTAATAAACTAAGATTTAATTAAACCCAAATCCAACCTTTTAGTCCAAGTCCAACATAACCTAAACATAAAACCTAACCTAACTTGAGTCCAATCTAGCTTGAACTCAAGTTAACCTAAACCTTAGGTTCAACCCACATTGAACCTAACTTAAACCTAACCTAACTTGAGTCCAATCTAGCTTATTGAACCTAACTTAAACCTAACCTAACTTGAGTCCAATCTAACTTGAACTTAAGTTATCCTAAACCTTAGGTTCAACCCACATTGAACCTAACTTAAACCTAACCTAAATTGAGTCCAATCTAACATGAACTCAAGATAAGTTAAACCTTAGGTTCAACCCACATTAAACCTAACTTAAACCTAACTTAACTTGAGTCCAATCTAACTTGAACTCAAGTTAACCTAAACCTTAGGTTTAACCCACATTGAACCTAACCTGAACCTAACATAACTTGAGTCCAATCTAACTTGAACTCAAGTTAACCTAAACCTTAGGTTCAACCCATATTGAACCTAACCTAAACCTAACCTAAACATAACCTAACTTGAGTCCAATCTAACTTGAACTCAAGTTATCATAAACCTTAGGTTCAACCCACATTGAACCTAACCTAAACCTGACATAACTTGAGTCCAATCTAACTTGAACTCAAGTTAACCTAAACCTTAGGTTCAACCCACATTGAACTGTCGGCATATTTTTAGGTTGAGTGTTGTATTTTTTTTTAAAAGGGGTCGCCTACAGAAGTTGTCGGCGAATTTTAAATTTAATTTGAATATAGATATAATTTAGAAAGTAGTATTTGATTTTGAAAATAATTTTAAATTTGAAGATTTTAAGATATGAAATCAAACTGATCTCACATCCTAAATAGTTTATATAAACGAGCACCGCATCACAAACCGTGTATCTATCCCTAAGGATAAACACATCGCTCGATGGTGGGGCTCGGTTAAATAAACTAGAAGATTTCGTGACATCCGTTTGGTCCGCGAACCAATTTTATAAGCCGACAAATTCCCCTCGCTTAATATGAAAACATTAAACGAGGTTTATATTACTTGGGTTCTTTAAAATTCCCTATAAGGGCAAGCCCCTATAGTTAATTACATCTTAAGTGACGGGAATCACCTAAGAAAACTCTCGATAATAATCAATAATTCTGCTCTCAAGAATTTCAAAGTTTAAGTTTTCAATGAATTGAATTTTTGAATCTCAATAGGGAATGGATCAAGTTTGGAACATTTTATTTTGGGAATTCAAAGGAAGAAAAGTAGGAGAAATTACGGATTCGAAGTGAACTTCGATAATCTCCCGACTATCCTATTGTTTCGGCTTGGATTTAGGAAAGTCCTAATGTTTATTCAGATATTTTGATCCCGCCAATTTTAATTAGTTAGGACTTATATTCGTATGATAAAATCATACAAATAACTCTCGAAGATATGAGGGTTTATGTCGTTTCGGACGACTACCTCGAATCCTAAGACCTGTTAGGGCTTAATTTGCAATGCAAATGCCTAACGAAGAGTTGAGGATTTATGCTGCACTAGGCAAACTACCTCGAAGTCCTATGGCTTTGTTGTTTAATTCTAGGAAAGTTTTGCAGAAGTAGGTTCAAGTTTTGCTGACGACGATGGTCATGCTGCCCACCATGCTCCGAGCTCCTTGTTGTTGCAGAGGCTTAGTTTTAGAAATCATAAATCAGGGGATGAGAAAAGTGTTTTGGTTTAGAGAAGTCTTAATTTCCAAGTGTTTTTTGTGTTTTAATTAAAACAAATCTTAAAGTTGATTATAACAACACCGGTTAAGATCCCACGGTTCCATCCTTCCGCATCATTATTTTTATCGGATTCACTTAGTCCGGATGAATTTGCTAAACTCAATCGAATGAGTTCCACACTTTCATTTAGACCGTGGGAAATCCCGTTAGCAACACGTAGGTTACATCATCCGAGGTATTCCCGATCATCCAACAGTACGTTTTAATTCAGTTGTAATTGTAGTTTTGTGTTCTGTTTGTGATTAAATTTTGAGTTGTCTTATATTTTGAAATGTTGTGGAGGTGAATTTTATCTTGTAGTGTCTTTTAATTTAGTTATGGGTTTCAGTTTTGGTTTCTGTCCTAAAGGTGTAGGTTTTCATGCAACTGTTGTTTATCATGCAAGAAAAATAAGTGCGATACGATTAAATAAATTACCGTAAAGTAAATCGCAATAAAATAAAAGCGTACCCGGAGGGTCTTCCCGTCATCCCAAGCCGCACTTAAAACACGGTTAGAACATTTAAGCAAGTTCCTAGGTAAAGCTAAGGTAAGGGTTATGGTTTTCTACCAAATCCCTAATCCTATAGCTAGTCATTTCCTATGACGTCTAGGTTCCTTGTGTTTTTTTTGGTTTGAAGACGATTTTCTTCATCAAAGAATAATTAAGTTCAATTGTTCTTATAAATATCCTATCATATTGAGGAAGTGCTTAAGAAGAATCTTAAACATCTTTTCAATATTTCTAGGATTGTTTTAAGTCCAAATGAATTTAATTATGTAAATGAATCGATCGTCCGAGGTTTCCAAGTTTTGTTAACTTGCTCAGTGAATTAGGATATTTGAATGTCCTATAAGTGAAGTAACTTTTCATTTAATATTCTGTTTAGGAGTTATGACAACAAAAACTTTCGAGGGCAAATTTGTGTTCAAATGGTTTGTGATTTAGCTTAATTTCGATTGAAGGGTTTAAATTTGGAATAGTGTTCAAGTTATTTTAGGCTTATTTCTTTATGTCTTAGGTGATGTTATTTAATTCAACTTAATTCAATTTAATTTAATTTAATTTAATTTAATTTTAATTCAATTTAATTCAATTTAGTTTGATTTGATGTTACATTGAATTAATTTGATTTAATTTAATTAATTTTTTTATTTAATTTGATTTAATTTAATTTAATTTAATTTAATTTATTTAATTTAATTTAATTTTTAATTTAATTTAATTTAATTTAATTTAATTTTTAATTTAACTTTTAATTTGATTTAATTTGATTTAATTTAATTTTTTTAATTCAATTTTATTCATTTTAATTTTAATTAAAATTTTAAAAGAGTTCAATAATTTAATTTTAGTTTAATGATTAAGTCTTTTAATATTTTAAATTTGAATTATCATTTTAATTAGGAATTAAACACTAATGAAATGATTAATTTAGGGATTTTTTTAAATTAAAGAATAAATCTCTTCCTAATAATATCCCTATTTTAATAATTCCAATTTTATTATTCTTCCAAATTTAATCAATTATTTAATTAAAGTTTAATCATTTTAAATTGCTTAATGGGTTTCTACCCTTCAATTATTAAATTTCAATCATCCAAATCAGATTAGGATCAAAAATTTTACTTGTTAATTTTTTTATTAAACCTAAAGTTTTAATTAAGGATTAAAAAAAATTTAATTACCACTTTACCCTTTAAGCTTAATAATTTCATAACTCACTAAATTGAACTCAAATGAACTTGAAATTTTTATGTGACTTCACTCATATGTCAATAAAGACATGAGAGGAGAAAATGTGATTTTTCTGTATTTAATTTATTTATATAATTATTTTTTGTAGAAAATAGAGATTTCCAAGGAAAATTTAATAACATGACCAAGCGAAAGTTTCTGTCCTTAAGAAAATTAGGGGACATTCCTAATGACCAGGGGACCACTTGGACCAATTTTGGTGATTTTTTGAATTATATTATTTTTATTATAAATATTTTAAGTTCTGGAGTGTTAATTAATTTAAAAATAAAATAAATGTTGAAAAATGAATTCTATGTTTTTCAAAAATCTCTCTGATATCAAGGAAATCAGAGAAGCAAATTTTGCAATTTTCTAATTTTTCTATGATTTATTATAATTATTTTAGTGAAAATGCTAGAAAATACATTTTTTAATTTTAAAATTACCCTAGAGCTTTAAAAATTAATATCTCACCAAATAGGCCTAAGAAAAATATGGGGTTTGTTCCTAAGTGATTAAAATTCAAAATGTGACATTTTGGTGAATTTTATTATTTTTGTGATTTTTATTATTTTTGAATTATTAAAAATATTAAAATAATATTAAAAATCAACTTTTTTAGAAAATTGAAATTTTAATTTTCTTAAATTCCCCTGATATCAGAGAGGTTCCAAAACCAATTTGGTGAATTTTTGAAAGATATTTTGAAAGTTATGAATTTTTAAAGTTTAAAATGACTAAATGGCTTAATCAACCCAATTAATAGGGCTAAACAAGTCCAATTGACCTCAAATTTTTATGGTGGGTTCTTCGACCCTAAAGGTCAATGGAGAATTGATTTGAAGTCAATTTGATGTATGGTTAGCTCTACTTAATTAGAGACCTATTTTGAGTGTTTAAGCCAATTAGGGTTGTCTAAAATGAACTAACTCAAAACCTATTTTTCCTAGGGTTCTCTGTCATAAGGAACATCACCAAATTTTCCTAGAATTTATTGCACAACATGCTATTTATTGGAATTAAAATACTCAAAACAGTGACATGAATTTGAAAAATCAATAACTCTTCATAGGGATGACCTTCGACTTTGGAAAATTCAGGGAATGTTCCCAAATTCAGAGGCTTCAAAAGCCCTATGGTCTCATGTCATGGTGAATTGTATACATGCATGGAGAATTAAATGTATGCAGAGAGTAAATAAATTATAAAAAATAAAATACTTGATGAAATTGAATGATTTCTTTTCCACATTATTCTCCTCTCGTTCACCGAGCAAGAGGGTATTTTTATTTTATTTTTCTCGATTTTCCTACACAAAGTTATGAATTTTTAAAGTTTCGATATTTAATAAATACATTAAATACCCTATTTATCTACTTATCCACGCGGCGCCAGCGAAACATCGGCAGCTCCGAAGGGGTACGTTTCGCGCTGTGATTGGGCGCCGCCATCTGAGTCAGCAGTCCCGGGACCCGCGGTTCACGTATCATTCCCTGGTCCGGCGCAATCTGAACCGTCCGCTCGTTACACGCGCGATCCAACGGCTCCTGGTCATCGTCTACGACTGGTGCGATCCCGTGACCGTCCACACTCTAACCCTAAGAACTCACTCGATTCTCAATGGATTTTCGTGTTCTTATGCTCTATGGATTCGTCTTGAAGAGACGAACACATCCATACGGTAAACATGCATTTAAATTGACTCAAATTAAAATGAGAATCTCTGGAAGCTCGGGAAGAAGAGGGAGTCCATACCTTTGCTCAGAGAAGTGAAGCTTCGATCTGAGAGTTGTGTCACCTTCGATTGGGTCCAAGCAAGCTCCCGATGAAGTCTCCTGGTCTGGTGAATTGTCTAGGTTGGACTTCGACCACGCCCGATCACAAAGCTTGGAGGCTGGAGCAACCGGGTGGCCTCGGAGATGGGGCTTTCGATGGGAAACTTCTTCTCTTGGTCCAGTGAAGGTGTAGGACCAATCAATTTGGGGCTCACTGCGAAGAAGTGTCCCGGTTTTTAGGCTAAAGTTTGAGCTCAAAATTGAGCTCGACTCGGAGGGAATTGAGTCGGAATTCGATGGGGATCAAATGCTCTATGTGTAGAGAGTGATCTGGAATGATTTTGGCAGAGTTTCCTTAAGGTTTTGGTTCAGCACCTCTCATGGCCGAGAAGGGTGGTGTTTAAATAGGAGAGGGTGGAGGGCCTCCCATGGAGAGTTAGGGCTTCGGATCAGCTGCTTAGGTCAAGGGCGAACGCCCATGGTGGCCACTGGGCATGGGGCGGCTCGACGAAGGTAGAATCCCAAAGTTGGCTCACATGTGAGCTCTCGGCCATGGTGTTTTCCGGCGACCTGGTGGCTGGCCGGCCAGGCATTGGTCACCATCTTGTTCAGGTGGGTCAGGGCTGGGGTTTGGTGCATTCAATTGAGGTTTGACACGTGTAAAGGAGTTTGATTTAAATGGAATGGGAGAAGGCTCACTTTGGCTTGGTTTGGGTCAACCCACCATTTTGGGTTTGGTGCACCCTTCCAAGCTCTGATTTTGAGCTGAGGGAATCATTTAGGTCAACTTAGAAGGAGTGGTGAAGTCTCCATCCATGATGAGGTGGCTAAACATGGTTTAGTGTGTGACATGATTAAGGTAAAAAGGGTTAAAGGAGGTTTAAGAAAGAACCCCCTCTTCTTGCCATAAATGGAATAATGACAAGTCAAAGCCCTCATGGCTTCATGTGGCTTCGAGAATGGCTTGTTCATGGCTCCATTTGGCTGGGAAAAGGTTGACTTGTTTCATGAAAAGGGTTTTAGAAATTTTTGACATTTAGGGGGTAATTTGACATGTGGCTTGATTTGGAATGAGTTAATTGATGATTTTGAAACTTAGGGGTGATTTTGATCAAATGGATGATGAGGGGAAGTGTCATGTGGGCTTTAGGATGATTTGGGCTTTTGAATTTTGAAGGAAATGGGCTTTTAGGAAGGTTTAAGGGAAGTGGGCTTTTAAGTTTAAGAATGTGTTCATAGATGAGAATTTTTTGTAAAAGTTTGGGCCAAATAATTTTTGGTTTTGGTTTAGGGATGCTTCATGAGTGGTTTGAAACAATTTTGAGGTGATTTGGGTTTGAATTGGGTTGGATATGGGCCTTTTTGGTAAAGAGGCTAAGGTGGGCCAAAATGGGCTACCATGGGCCAAAGTTGGGCTAGAGTTGAAATTGATGTAAAATTAATGTTGGGAAATGTTTATGGGAGAGTTTCAAAGAGGTTTTGGCTTTGGTTAGGATTTGATTTTGGGATTTGGGCTCATTTGGGCTAGGTTTAGCTTTAGGTCAAAATTGGGCTTTTTGATTTTGGGTTGAATTTGAGTGGGGTTTGGGTCTTAATTTTGGGCAAATCATGTTAGTGTTTTGTTTATGGGGATGTTAAGGAAGATTTAGAAAAGATTTGGGGTTAATTGGAGTTGAATTGGGTGAGTTTGGGTTAAGTTTGGGTCATGGGTCCAAATTGGGCTTTAAGGCCAAAAGTGAAATTGGATCCAAATGTCAATCAAATTGAGCTTGGATTTGGTCTAGATTGATGTTGGGGATGTTGAATTGAAGTTTAGAATTGAATTGGACCAGAATTTAGGTCAATTGGGTAGGTTAGGTTTGACATTGGGTTTACTTTGGGTTAAAATGGGTCAAATTGGGGGTTTTGATAAAGTGGGGTAAATTGACAAAATTGGCCCATGGTGTAGTTGAACAAAATGAAATTGGGAATATTTGGGATTTTCTGGAATTTTCTGGGAATTTTCTGAATTTTTGGATTTTTTGGCTAAGAGGGGTATTTTGGGTATTTGGAGGGTATTGGGAGGTATTTTTGGAATTTTTGGTATTTTTGGTTATGGATGATCAGTTTGAGTGATGTGGAAATGTTTGGGAATGATTTTGGAGAATTTTGGGTGATTTGGAAATTTTTGAGAAATTTGGGCTATTCAGGGCTTTGGGTAGGTTGGCGGGTGTAGGGTCCCGGGGTCAAAAATTAAAAATTTGGAAAATGGAAGATTAGGTGAATGTAAGTGGAATAAAATCATTTTGGTTGAGCCATGAAGCCATATCAAGCCCACATGAGCCATGAAGGGACTCATTTGAGGCATTCACTATGTTGTTCACTAACCCTCTTGCCAAGGGCTTAGGGGTTAAAGACCATCCATGTGAATCATCTACATGAGTCGGGAGGTCAAGTCGGGTATGGGTGTGTTTTAGGAGGTGTATGGAAGTGTAGTGTATGAGTGTAGTGTGTGTGTAAGTCGGCCCCTTCATCGGACCAGGGCCACCGTGGGGGTCCTAAGGCCAAAGAGTCCTATAGGAACTCATCCTTTAAACTTCCACACTTGATTTCAACCCCTCTAGGTGATTAGGGGTCTACAGTCAAGTTTGTGGAGTTTGCAGGGAGTTAAGAAGTGGTTTAAAATTCTAGATGGTGAATCCCAATTCTAGTCCTCTAAGATAGTCAAAGGAAAAGCCTAAGGCTAGATCCTAAGTACTAAAGAGAGGAAGAGAAGACCTCATCAAAAATGAGGTCAACATGAATCTAACTTAAACCTAACATAACTTGAGTCCAATCTAACTTGAACTCAAGTTAACCTAAACCTTAGGTTCAACCCACATCGAACCTAACTTAACTTGAAACTTTAGGTTCAACCCATATTGAACCTAACCTAGACTGAACTAAACTTGAGTTCAATCCAACTAGAACCTAATTTAATCCAAGTCAAACCTTAACTTAGGTTCAACCCATATTGAACTTAAATCGACCTTAAGTCTAGGTTCAACCAGACTTGAACCTAACTTAATCTAAACTCAACTTAAATCTAACCCATATTAGACTTAAGTCAATCTACACTTAGGTTTAACACGACATAAACCTAAGTCTAACCTAAACCTTAGGTTCAACCTAACTTGAATCTAAACTAAAACCCGGCTTAAGTTCAATCCTAAGTCTAGGTCTAACTTTAAATAGACTTAATTAAAACTTAAGTCTTATCTAAAAGGGACTTAGATGGTCTGCAAATCTAATTGAGTCTAATTTATTAGACTTGATTAACCTTTAAGTCCTATTTAAATAAGACTTAAAACTTAATTAAATCTATTCTAAACCAAACCTTTTAACTTTAGTTCAAACAGAAATGAACTCAAGTTAAATAGATTCAATCAACATTGAATCTAACTTAGGTTTAACTAGACATGAACCCAAGTTAATTCAATCAATATTGAATCTAATTTCAAACCTTTTAACTTAAGTTCAAACAGACATGAACTCAAGTTAAATAAAAATTGAATCTAACTTAGGTTCAACTAGACATGAACCCAAGTTAATTCAATCAATATTGAATCTAATTTCAAACCTTTTAACTTAAGTTCAAACAGACATGAACTCAAGTTAAATAGACATTGAATCTAACTTAGGTTCTACTAGACATGAACCCAAGTTAATTCAATCAATATTGAATCTAATTTCAAACCTTTTAACTTAAGTTCAAACAGACATGAACTCAAGTTAAATAGATTCAATCAACATTGAATCTAACCTAGGTTCAACTAGACATGAACCCAAGTTAATTAAATCAATATTGAATCTAATTTCAAACCTTTTAACTTAAGTTCAAATAGACATGAACTCTAGTTAAATAGATTCAATCAATATTGAATCTAACTTAGGTTCAACTAGACATGAACCCAAGTTAATTCAATCAATATTGAATCTAATTTCAAACCTTTAAACTTAAGTTCAAATAGACATGAACTCAAGTTAAATAGACATTGAATCTAACTTAGGTTCAACTAGACATGAACCCAAGTTAATTCAATCAATATTGAATCTAATTTCAAACCATTTAACTTAAGTTCAAACAGACATGAACTCAAGCTAAATAGATTCAATCAACATTGAATCTAACTTAGGTTCAACCAGACATGAACCCAAGTCAATTCAATCAATATTGAATCTAATTTCAAATCTTTTAACTTAAGTTCAGACAGACATGAACTCAAGTTAAATAGATTCAATCAACATCGAATCTAATTTAGGTTTAACCAGACATGAACCCAAATTAATTCAATGAATATTGAATCTAATTTTAAACCTTTTAACTTAAGAACTCAAGTTAATTCAGAATTTAAGTTTAAAATGAAAATATAAATTCAACATTTCAAACCAAAACTGACATAATCAACAAAAAAATTGACATTTCAAAATAATTCGACATAAATTAACATCCAAGATATATCCAAATATTCTGTGATGTTATTTCTGACAATGTTTTCTTTGCAGGGTGAAAGCAAGAAATTTCGCTTAGATTTTCTTTACATGTTATAGGGTGTACTAACTCTTTTTTGCAGGACGACATCAAAACAAAACTTTTTTAGGTTAGACATATAACCTGAAACTTTTGACAACAAAAACAAAACCAAAAATTTTAGGTTAGACACATAACCCGAAACTTTTCAACAAAACAACGACATTGACAACAAAATGATACCATAATTTCAAGTTGAATGAACACTCCAGATAAGTGTTTGTAACTTGGTTCAAAGTTCTATAAATATGTTTTGTTATGTGAATTCTATGTGTTCTGAGTGGTTAGTTTTCTTTCTCCTTTCAACTATGAAGAGATAATAAGATAATTTAATTTTGTTATAGAAGTTAAACTTAATTTTATAAAAAATTGCGATGACATTAATACCTGATCTTAATTTACTTTTTAAACTGGCCATTTGAATTGTTAAAACTTGTTGAAGAATTCTGAGACCTATCCGGAGATGAGTTCTTAACTAGTAGATATCACATGAATCCTTGGGTAATCGAAGGCTATATGTGGGTTATTCAAGGTGAAGTGCAAATAAATAGGGAGATATTGTTTATTGGTCGTAGAATTGATTAGTTTTTAGAGTGACAGACTAAATTCTAATAATTTGGTTTATAGAAAGGGAACGGATCACTAGTAGGGCCGACCATAGCCACCGTTGGACATCTAGAAGTGTGAGTCTATATTAACTCATTCTACTAATAATACATCCTGAATGATCTATAGATTAACCAATGTTCTTTTTACTATCGAACGAAGGTAAAGAATATGAATGCTTCTATTTGGCACAATACCATAATTTCAAGTTCTCAACAAATGATAATTATTCTGAAAAATCTTGGATTAGTGGAAAAAGGAGAAAGTGGTTTTATTTGCATTAGCATTTTACTTTATTATTGTTTAGTTGCATTTAGCAGAAATTTAATTAAACTTAAAAATCTAAATTTTGAAAAGAAATAAAAATAATAATTACTTTTAATTTAAAAATCAAATATATTTCTTAAACTAATTTCACTGAATCTTCCCTGTGGGATCGATAACCAGGACTCCAATAGAGCCCTATATTACTTGAAACGATACGTAAACTTGCGTTTGAAATTATGACTTTACAAAAATTATTATAAATATTTAAATATAAATTCATAAATTTTAACATTCGTAAATGTCGGTCACTCATCAGTCGGCTCTGAAGATGAAAATGAAAATTAAAAGACTAGGGTACTACTGACCCTCAATAATGACTGACTGCATGAAAGTTGCTAAGAGCTGTCACCAGTGCCAAGTGCATGGAGTGGTTCTTCATTATCTCCAAATGTGCTACATCTGACAATTGCGTCGTGGCTATTTGAATGTTGGGGCACAGATATCGTGGGTCTGATAGAACCACCATCTTCTAGAGGACATCGCTTCATTCTTGCAGTTATAGATTACTTTTCTAAGTGGGCAGAAACAATGCCGCTCAGAGAGGTGCGGTACATCACGTGCTATAATTCTTCAAGAATCAATTCATTTACAGTTTCGGGGTACCACACAGAATTATCTCAGATAACGGGTCATCATTCAAAAGCACAAAGATCAACAATTTTGTCAGAAGGCACGGGATCGACTGGCGCTATTCGACGATCTACTACCTAAGAGCAAACGGCTTGGCCAAGGCTTTTAATAAAACTCTCGTCCAAATCGTAATAAAAACTTTGGATGTAAACAAGAGAAATTGGCACGAGAAGTTATTAGAAGCCTTATGGGCCTACAGGATGACTTTCAAAACTTCTACTTAGTCTACACCTTACGCTCTAGTGTACGGGTCCGGGGCTGTCTTACCCTTGGAGATTCAGCTTCCGTAGCACAAAATTGCGGTCGCGAACAAGAGTACTACAGAAGAGAACGCCAAACTATGGCTAGAAGAACTGGAATGCTTGGAAGGAAAATGACTCTCAGCGCAGTAGAATCTGGAATTGTATCAAGCCAAGATGATCCAGGCCCATGATAAATTGGTCCGCCCAAGGACATTCAGAGTCGATGACTTGGTTCTAGTTCTCAAGAGACCTATTCTTGCATACCGAAGGATAGGAGGTAAATTTTAACCAACTTAGGAGGGGCCATTTGTGGTCGAGACAGTCCACTCGGGAGGTTCCTACCAACTTGTGAATTGCCGTGGAGAACGATCTATGCTTCCAATCAACGGACGATATTTAAAGAAGTATTACGCAACCTGATGTTTTGAAAGGATGGAATTTAAAAATGAAGTCTCATTCCTAGAAGCACGGGCACAGTGATAACTTTTAACTGGACCGAACCCAAAATTAAAAAAAATGATGAACAAAAGAATATATGTGTTAAAAAGAAAAATATGTGAAAGAAATCATCTGAATAATAAATTTTGAACTTTCCTTTCAAATCGAAACTCTTTCCCAATTTTTTTTCCTCATCTTTTCCTATCTTGCTAATACTTAAATGAAATAAATAAATAAAATTCTTTCATTAATGAATAAATATTCTTATTGTTCTCGTTCGTGATACAGCCCCTAATCCCTTCCTTATTTTCGCAAGAAGATGTCGAACGGGCTATTGATTCTGAACTTCAAGAATGGCGTGAGTCTAGCACTCGATGAAGAAAAAATGAAGGATGGGGTCGTGACTGAGATCGATTCTAATTTCACACCGGCTGGGTTATAGTACGAGAGGGCCGATTAGACCCCGATTGACCGGGATGAGTTCTACAACCAAACAGTGATGAAATTGGGTGGCCCGAGTCAGCAGGCTACCAATAATAAAAGGAAAGTGATTGCTGCTCATGTAACTGGAGCAGATAAGAAAGTCAAGTCCATGGTTACTACAGCAGAGGGCAGGCTTGTCAGCGACGTGCCCATAGGGGTTCAGGAAGTAAGGAGAGCTGCTCTCACTCCTACCCAGCGAAGAAACAAGAATTGCCGCATTCACAAGATGCTGAGCAAGCTAGCGGCGGACCAGCATAAAAAAATAGTTTCCACCATTGGTGTAAGTACGTCAAAGAAGCCGGTTCGGCAGGAACCAGAATAGAAGAGATCAACTCCTAGGACAGCAGAGAAGATGAAGAAAATTTAAACAAAATCAGAAATAGAATCAGCACCAAGGCGTCGAGCAGACACACCAGCTCCGAAGAAAATTGTTGTGAAAGTAACCCCGGAGGATGTCTTGACAGAGACTATCCCCGAGGAGATGAGACACATAGAAGAGCGTACTAGGGTTGAGCCATACATTCCAAAGTACGTTACCAGACCTTGATGATTTCAGATAATTCTAGAGTATGAGCTGGAGCAACTTCAGAGAGTTGAGAAGAAGTCGTTCGAGTATTTTGAAAGAATTCGAGGCAAGAGGATCAATACCCTGGAGGGCCTTGAGCTACATACAGATGTGTTTTCAGACTACGAGCAGCAACAGATTGTGGACTATGTCTTCGACCTTCAAAAATTGGGCTGAGCGGGTCGCTTAAGACGAAAAACCTTCTCAGAACCCCGTAAATGGATAAAAGGAAAAGGAAGAGTTACAATTCAATGTGGATTTTGCTACAACTTTCCTGAAGATAGAAAAGGAAAACCACCAGGGATACTTCTTGGTAGCGATGTGAATCCGATGCTGAGAATCATCAAGAGGATGGTCAAGAGGATGGTGACATCCTGCAAATTGCATACCGAACAGCTGTATCATCAACATATATAAGGAAGGCGACTGCATACCTCCACACATAGATCATCATGATTTCGTCAGACCTTTCTGCACAGTCTCATACATCAATCAGTGCAACATCATGATCGTATCAGACCTTCGGATAGCAGGTCCCAGAGAATTCTAAGGGCCAGTGGAGATACCTCTACTGGTAGGTTCCGTTCTGGTGTTAAAAAGAAATGGAGCGGACGTAGCGAAACACTGCATTCCAGTGGTACCTTTTCAGTGAATTTCCATCACTTTCAGGAGGATTGACGACAACAAGATTTCTTTCCATTTTCAACCTGATCCAGATTTAGAAAGCCTTCAGCCGTACGAGTTGTGAGCTACATGGAAAATAACACACCTCTAATGCACATCCGAACGACATTTCCTGCCAAGGATGGCTTGGAAGGTGATGTCATTTCCCATGTGTCTCACTATTCAGACATGAACTTTAACACACGTTTTTGGAAGAAACCTACAAGGATCCTGTACAGTCCATTTTGAATTTATATGGATTTTATGAAAAGCATAATTTCCAAGGAAAATATCATCATGTTTTGGATCAAGTCATATGATGTATTTTCAGCAAATTGAATGGAAATGACCGTGTCGAATTTTGCCTTCATTTATTTTATGCAAGTTGACTGGGAAATACCATTAGGTTGAATGAACCTCAAATGAAGAATGATTTGAAAATAAATAAATAAATAAGATAAAATGAAAATGAAAATCAAACAATAGAAGAAAAAAGAAAATGAGAAAAAGAAAGTGAAAGAAAAAGAAAATGAATGAGAACTCTTTTAAAAATCTAAATGTCAAAACAAAATTCCAAATTAGCATGAACTCTAATTAAACAAAAATGAAACTGAATCACTAAAACAAACAAAATGAATCTAAACCTCGAATTTAATTCCGATCTGAATCCATCAATTTAAATCTTTCAATTCTTCTTCAAATTGAAATCCGTTTTGAACTCCTCCGAAGTTCAAATCCTTTCCTCGACTTATCGCTAGGTCGAGTCTTTTCAACTTGGTGCTCTTACCAATTCCTTTCAACTCTTTTATTTGTGTGCTAAAGGATTTGCTGGTTCTATTGACACGGAACCATGAATTTTTATTCGATTTGGTTTTGATGACGTGGAGCTGAGCCCCTCCTCACACGAATCACCTTTTCGAGAAATCCTTCTGGCAGGATTTGAAGCAAATTCATATCCCATTCTAATCTTTGACGCTGGAGCATAATTTCCAGTTCTCATTCAATCTTCGAGGCTACAGCCCAATTTCTAGTTCTCTTTCAATCTTCGAGGGTAGAGCCTAATTTTCAGTTCTCTTTCATTCTTCAAAGCTGGAGTCTAATTTCTAGCTCTCTTTCAATCTTTAAGGCAGGAGCCTAATTTTCAACTCGCCTTCATTCTTCGAGGTTGGAGCCTAAGCTTAATTTCCAGTTCTCTTTTAATCTTCGAGGCTAGAGCCTGATTTCCAGTTCTCTTTCAATCTTCGATGCTGGAGCCTAATTTCCTGTTCTCTTTCAATCTTTGAGGCTGGAGCCTAATTTCCAGTTCTCTTTCAATCTTGAATGCTGGAGCCTAATTTCCAGTTCTCTTTCAAATCTTCAAGGCTGGAGCCTAATTTTAAGCTCTCTTTTAATCTTTGAGGATGGAGCCTAATTTCCAATTCTCTTTCAAATCTTCAAGGCTGGAGCCTAAATTCTAGTTCTCTTTCAATTCTCGAGGCTGGTGCCTAATTTCCAGCTCTCTTCTTCGAGACTAGAGCCTAAATTCTAGTTCTCTTTCAATTCTCGAGGTTGGAGCATAATTTCCTGCTCTCTTCTTTAAGACAAGAGCCTAAATTCTAGTTTTCTTTCAATTCTTGAGGCTGGAGCCTAATTTCCAGCTCTCTTCTTCGAAACTAGAGCCTAAATTCTAGTTCTCTTTCCAATTTTAAGGCTAATTTCCAGCTCTCTTCCTCGAGACTAGAGCCCAAATTCTAGTTCTCTTTCTAATTTTGAGGCTAATTTCCAGCTCTCTTTTTCGAGGCTAGATCCCAAATTGTAGTTCTCTTTTCAATTTCGAGGCTAGGGCCTCAATTCTACTTCTAAATTCCAAATTTTATTTTAATTCTTAAGCTTGGAGCCTAAATTTTAGCCCTCATTTCAAATCTCGAGATTGGAACCTAGGTTCCAATTCTCATTCTGAAATCTAATCCCTTGGAAGTCTTGCAGTTTGCAATTCACCTCCTTTTCCCCCAGCGGAAGTTCTGGGATCTTCAGTCTTGGGGATTTACCTGATACTCCTCAGTGGAAATTTTCTACTCTTTGTTCTAAGTGTGTCACTTAGACCTCTATGTTGGTTTTGTTGATCTCCTCGGTCAATGCCAATACGCACGGTGTGCTTGGTCAGACCACCACACCTTTTGGGGGTCCATTTGTTGACCTCCTTTTTGGTGAGGTCCTTTCTTTCCTCTTAGTGCTTAGGATCTAGCCGTAGGACTTCTCATTGTCTATCCTATAAGACTAGAGATAGAACCCACCATTTAGAAATTCAAACCAAATCTTAACTCTCTTTGGAATCCCACATGGATGGTCATTAAAGTCCATATCACTTGGAAGGGTAGGACCAATGTGTAGGAAGACAAGGATGAATTCATATAGGATGTTCAAGCCTTAAGACATCCCTGAGTGGCCTAGTCTTGGTGAGGTCTAGCTTGCACACACTACACACCTACACACATCCTAAACCCTAAACCATCCTTACCCAATCTTGACTCCTTATTCATTAGAGCACTCATATGGATAAGTCCAAACCACTAACCCTTGGCTAAGAGGGTTAGGAACAACATATGAGATGTTCAAAATGAACACTTTCTTGGTCCATGGCTCAAACAAGACCACTTCACTCCACTAAACCATAACCAAATTTCATTTTGCCAAAATTTCTTGTTTTGACATGGGTCCTTAAACCTACTAAAAATTACCTAAATTGCCTCTACAACCACCAAACTCTCCAAAAAAATTTCCCAAAAATTATCCAAAATTCTCAAAATTCCTAAAAATCATTTCAAAATAATTCCCACCTCTTAAATTCACCAAACTAACCCAATACCCTCAAAATAACCATCAAATACCGTAAATACCCTTTTTGCCCAAAATTCTAAAAATTCTAAAAATTCCTAAAAAATTTCAAAAAATCTTAAATATTCACAATTTCATTTTGTTCAACTACATCATAACCTAATTTTGCCAAATTAACCCACTTTCAACCTAAAATCCCGAGTTAGCTCACTAAACCCAAATGGACCCAATGTCAAACCAATTTAACCCAATTGACCCCAATTTTGATCAATTTTATTTCTAAACTTCAATTCAACACCCTCAATACCAATTTAAAACAAAACCAAGCCCAATTTAGTTCACATTTGAGTTTAATTTCAACTTTAAACCAAAGTCCACAATTTTGGCCTTATGACCCAATTCACTCCAAATGACCCAAAGCCACTCAATTTTCCCCAAACCAAATTCCAAACTATTTCTAACACATTCCTATACCAAATACAACATTCATTTGACCAAATTTTTGATTGAAACCCCATGAAAAATTATTTGAAAGCAAAATCCCCAACTTTATCCTAAAGTTGTCACCTAGCCCAAAATCTCCAAATTGAATCTCCTAAACCCAAAATTTCCACCCAATTTCTATCCTAAACCTTCCATAACAATCACTTGCATCATTTCGAATCATCAATTGAGACCTAGGCAAGCTCTAACCTAACCTAAACCCAAGCTTAACCCATGGTGACAAAATTGAACCAAACCACCAGTTCCACCAAATACACTTCCCAAATCAACTTAATTTCACTCCAAACCTTTTCCAAAAGCATTATGACAATCATTTGCATACCTTTTATTAATCAATTTGATTTAAAACCAACCCAAACTCAAGCTAACCTAACCTAAACCCAAACCAACCCACATGGACACATGATCCAAATGGAACCTAACCAATGCAAATTTGACCAAAACAACTTCTTGGCAGCCAACCCTAGGCCTCCTAGGGTGGGTTTGACCTAACCCAACCCATGCCCCATGAGCCATGGACCAATGGTCAACCACTTTGGACCAATGGTCCACCACTTTGGACCAATGAGTTTAGCCACATGGCTAAGGCTAAGTACCATCTTTAAACTCTCCTTATGCAAGCTCCCTGTCGACACATTTATAGGTTGTGTGTTTTGAAAAAGGTGGTTCGCCTACAGAAATTGTCGGCAAATTTTGGATTTAATTTAAATATATATTATTTTAAAGCAGCATTTCATTTTAAAAAATAGTTTTAAATTTGAAAATTTTTATAATATGAAATCAAACCGATCTCACATCCCAAATAGTTTATATAAATGAGCGCCGCATCAAAAACCGTATATTTATTCCAAGGAATAGACACTCTGTTTGATGATGGGGCTCGATTAAATAAACTAGAAGATTTGTGATATTCGTTTAGCCTACGAACCAATTTTGTAAGCCGACAAGTTCCCCAGCTTAATATAAAGGAATTAAGCAGGTTTTATATTACCTGGGTTCTTAAAGTTCCCTATAAGGGCAAGCCCCAATAGTTAATTACAACTTAAATGATGGGAATCATTTGAGAAAACTCTCGATGATGATTAGTGGATTTGCTCTCAAGAATTTCAAAGTTTAAGGTTTCAAACAAATTGGATTTTGGAAATTTCAATAGGGACTAGATCAAATTTGGAACAGTTATTTTAGGAATCTAATGGAAGAAAGGTAGGAGAAGCTAAGGATCCAAGAGGAATCTTGGCAACATCCCAAACTATCCTATGATTTAGCTTCAATTTGAGAGAATTATTTAATGTTTCTATCTTGCCAATTTTAATTAATTAGGACTTATATTTACATGACATAATCATACAAATAGCCTCAAAGATGTGAGGGTTTATATCGTACCAAACGACTACCTCTAAGTCCTAAGACTGGTTAGGGCTTAATTTGCATAATATGATTATGCAAATGCCTAATGAAAAGTTGAGGATTTATGTTGCACTAGGCAGACTACCTCAAAATCATATGGCTTGTTGTTTAATTCTAAGAAAGGTTTTGCTGAAGTAGATACAAGTTTTGCTGATGAAGATGGCCGTGCTGCCCACTGTGCTCCAAGCTCCTTATTTTTGCAGAGGTTTGGTTTTAGAAGGTGACAATCAAGAGATGAGAGAAGTGTTTTGGTTTAGAAAAGTTAAAAATTGATATGGCTTAGTATTTTAATTAAAACAAATCTTAAAGTTGATTAAGCAGGACCGATTAAGATCCCACGGTTCTGTCATCCCGGCACTGCTATTTTCATCGGATTCACTTAGTCAAATGAATTTGCTAAACTCAATTGAATGAGTTCCACACTTTCATTTAGAACGTGGGAAATCTCGATAGCAACACGTGGCTTACATCATCCAAGGGATTCCCAATCATTGAACGAGATGTTTTAATTTAGTTGTAGTTGTAGTTTTGTTGTTCTGTTTGCGATTAAATTTTGAGTTATTTAATCTTTTAAATGTTGTGGCGGTGAATTTTATCTTTTTGTGACTTTTAATTTAGTTTATGTTTCAGTTTTGTGGCTATCCTAAATGGATTCAGTTTTCATGTAGGGTGACATTCTTGTTTAACATGCAAGTTTTGCAAGAAAGAAAGTACAGTGTAAGTAAATAAATTGCAATAAAATAAAAGCATACGTGGCGGGTCTTCTCGTCATTCTAGGCTGTACTCAAAACACTTGTCAGGGCATTTTAAATATTTTCAAGAAACACCTAGGTAGAGCTAAGGGAAGGTTCTAATTGTCTACCAAAATCCTAATCCTACTGCTAGTCAATTTCTATGACATCTAGGTTCTTGTGTTTTATTAAGGATGATTTTCTTCACCAAAGAACAATTAAGTTTAATTGTTCTTCTAAAACATCCCATCATATTGAGAAAGTGCTTAGGACAAGTCCTTAACATCTTTTCGATGCCTTTGGGATTATTTCGAGTCCAAATGAATTTCATTGTACAAGTGAATTGATCATCCAAAATTTTAGTTAGGTTTTGTTTCTTACTCAGTGAACTCGGACATTTGATTATCTGATGAGTAAAGTAACATTTCACTTGATACTCCACCTAAGGGTTATAAGTGTGAGAGCCTTCAGGGGTAAATCAGTTTGTTAAGGGATTTAACCATTAAGGTTGAATTTGTTATTTCAAGATAGTTTAGTTTAGTTATAAAATTTCAAATTGATTTTTAAATGTTTTAAAATTGTTTAAGTTAGAGAGGTGTTTAAATCATTTAATTCCATTGAGTTTTGATGGTTCAAGTTGTTTTAAATATCTTTAAACTTGACTTGATTATTACATCTTAATTGTAAATTATTTGAGATTAATTTTTTAACATTTCAAATTTGCTTTAGGTTAAGTTTTAAGTGATCTCAAATTAACTTTAATGTTTTGGGTTTATTTTAATTTAAATCAGTTAGTGTTTTAAACTTTAATTTAATTAAGGATTGCTTTCTTTTTAATTAATTTCAATCATAATTATTAGAATTAATTAAGAGTTAAATTAATCCAATTAGGGACTGTAGATTAAAGAGTTGGTATCTTCTTAAATCATGTCCCTTATTTTAATAATCCAAAATTTTAATTATTCTTCCAAAATTTAAATGATTTAATTAATTAAGATTTCATTTTTATGTTGTAGGTGATCAATGGGTTTCTATCCCTCAATTACCTAAGTTTCAATCATCTAAGAGAAAATTTAGGATCAAATGTTCATCCCTCCCTTTGATTAAGCCTAAAATATTAATTAGGGTTAAAATCCCTTAATTACCTTTATGCCATCTTAAGCATATTCACTTCATAACTCATTAAATTGACCTCAAATGAACTTAAAATTTTTATGTCACTTCACTCACATGTCAATTAAGACATTAGAGGAGAAAATGTGATTTTATTGTTTTTAATTTAATTTATATAATTATTTTAATGAGAAATAAGGATTTTTCAATGAAAATTCAACAACATGACCAAGATAAAGTTTTTATCCTTAGGAAAATTATGGGATGTTTCTACTGAATAGAGGACCACTTGGACCAATTTTGATTATTTTTGGAATTATATTTTATTTATTATAATTAGTTTAAGTTTTGGAGTATGAATTAATTATAAAATAAGATTAATGTTGAAAATTAAGTTTTATATTTTTCATAAATCTCTATAACCTGAAGAAACTCAGAGAAACAAATTTTATATTTTTTTCAATTTTTCTTTGAAATTTTAGAATTATTTTAGTGGGAAGGGTTGTAAAATCCATTTTTAATATTAAAAATTGCATTAAGCCTTTAAAATTCAATATCTTTTCTTATGGACTTAAGAAAAATATTTGGTTGATTCCTAAGTGATTAGGAGACCAAATATGACATTTTTGTGAATTATATTATTTTTGCGATTTTTATTATTTTTTAATTATTAAAATATTCAAAAATAGGTTAAAAATGAAAATTTTAGAAAAATTCCAATTTTATATTTCTTAGACTTCTCTGATCCCACAGATGCCTCAAAATGAATTTGGTGAATTTTTGAAACGTACTTTAGGTTTTTAGAATTTTTAAAGTTTAAAAGTGACCATGTGATTTAAATAATTCATTTAGTGGGTTAAATCATTTTCAATTGATTTCAAATTTTTATATGCTACTCCTTTAACCCTAAATATCAATGGGGAATTGACTTTGTGTTATTTTAATGAGTGGTTGTTTCAAATTAATTTAATCTTAATTTTAGGGTTTTGGACAAATTAGGGTTCATTCGAATGAGTTAAACCAAACCATAATTTTCTTATGGTCCTCTGGTCCAGAGATACTTCCCATAAGTTTTCTAGATTTTATTAACCAACATGCTAATTATTGGAATTAAAATACCAAAACAGAAACATAAACTTAGAAAATAGATAACTTGCCACAGAGATAGTCTCTGGCCTTGGAAAATTCAGGGAATGTTCCCAAGATCAGAGGCTACAAAAGCCCTATTGTCCGACGCGGTACTTCTCCATTCGACGCCGCCATCTTAGTCAGCGCCACGCAGCTCACACATTCTATTCTGCGGTTCTGTCCGGCTTGACCTTCACCATCCATCCGATACACGTGCGATTCGACGGTGGCTGGTCATCGTCCCCAACTGACTTAACCCGAGAGCCGTCCGCCTTCCAGACCTAAGATCTCGCTCCAGACTCAACCAAATCATGCACGGTTGGTCTCTATCGATGCGTTTAGCCTAGATGAAGCTATCTATATGGCTAATGTGCATTAAAATTGCATTGAACAAAATGGAGAATTGTTGGAGGCTCGAGAGGGAGAGGTCAATACCTTGGCTTTGAGAGGTGAAGCCTCAATCAGAGATGCTCGCACGTTCATTGGAGTAAGAGGAGCCTCCAGATGAAGTCTCTGGTCCTGGTGAGGTGCCTAGGTATGATTTCCTCCAAACCCGATTTCAAGCTCTGACTGATAGAGCAACTGGGAGGCTAGGAGAGGGGGCATTCACTGGAGAACTCCTTCTCTTGGTGTTGTGAAGGTGTGGGTGAGTTTAATTTGGTTTTGGTGGAGTTTCTGGGGATGTCCTATTTTCTGGCCTGAGATTGAGCTCTAAAATTGAGCTCAACCAGTGGGAATTAGGGCAGGAAAATAGTGGGGCTCTTCTTCTCTAGGCTGAGAGAAGGTCTGGGAGCAATTTGGGGAAGTTTGGTGAAAGAAATTTCAGCACTTTGAATTCGGCCGAGAGGAGGGGATTTTATAGTGCTTGCCGGAGAGGGGAGCTCAAGGCCAGGCAATGAGTGCCTTGGGCCGCTTAGGGTGAGGGCAGAGTAAGCAGGTGGCTGGTGAAAGGATTGGTCACTGCCTAGGCTCAATTTTGGGTTTTCAAGGACAAAGGGGTGCTTGAGCGTGGCTGTTCCGGCGGCTGGAGTGGCTAACAAGGACAGTCAGGCTGCTGGGCAGGAAGAGGATGAGTGGAGGAGGAGTTTAGCTCAATTAATTTGGCAGAGATGGTTGCTTAAAGGGAGATTAAAGATGTGACATGGCTTTAGCCATGTGGCTTGGTTCCTTGGTCCAAAGTGATGGACCATTGGTCCATGGCTCATGGGGCTTGGGTTAAGTCAGGTTAAACCCACCCTAAGAGGTCTAGGGTTGGCAACCAAGAAGTTGGTTTGGTCAAATTTGGTTTGGTTTGATTTAATTTGGAACATGGGTTGAATTGGGTTCATATGGGATTGAGTTGGGATAATTTAAGTTTGGGTTTGAATTGGATCAAATTGATTGATCAACAATGTGTAAATGATTGTATGGAAGATTTTTCATGAAGACATTAATTGGATTGGAGTTCATTTGGAGTTTCAACTTGGAGGATTTTGGAGTTTTGGTTAATTTTGGTCACCATGGGTTAGGTTGGATTTAGGTTTGGCTAGAGTTTGATTCAAGTCCAATTGATGGTTCAAAATGTTACAAATGATTGTTATGAAAGGTTTAGGATAGATATTGGGTGGAAATTTTGGGTTTAGGGGATTCAATTTGGAGAATTGGTGGTAGGTGACAACTTTAAGGCAAATTTGGGGGTTTTGATTTCAAATGAATTTTGAGTTGGGTTTGGGTATAATTTGAGAGCCAATTAATGTTGTACTTGGTGTAGGGATGTATTAGGAATGGTTTATAGTTGATTTGGGGAGAAATTGAGTTGAATTGGGTTGGATTTGAGTAGGTTTGGGTGATAGGTTAAAATTGGGGCTTTTAGGTTTGGGTTGAAATTAAATTCAAATGTGAATCAAATTGGGCTTGGATTTAGTTTATATTGGTATTAGAGATGTTTAATTGAAGTTTAGAATTGGATTTGGGCAGTATTGAGGTTAATTGAGTTGATTTGGCTTGACATTGGGTCCATTTGGGTTAAAAAAGGGTCAAATTGGGGGTTTTTGATAAAATTGGGTTTAATTTGCAAAATTAGGACATTGTGTAGTTAAAAAAAATGAAATTAGGAATATTTGAAATTTTCTGGAATTTTTTGGAAATTTTTGTAATTTTTGGAATTTTGGGCTAAAAGAGTATTTTAGGGTATTTGGAGGTTATTTAGAGGGTATTAGGGTATTTTGGTGGATTTAAGAGGTGAGGATTGTTTCAAAATGATTCTTAGGAAATTTAGGAATTTTGGGTAATTTTTGAGAATTTTTGGATGATTTGGTGGTTGTGGGGGCAATTTAAGTAATTTTGGGTAAGTTTAGGGGACCCAATGTCAAAACCAGAAATTGTTGCAAAATGAATGGGGTTTCAAATAAGGAAGAAATTGATCATTTTAGTGGGGTCAAGATTGATTAGAAATTGATTTGGAATTGAATTAGGGTTTCGATGCATGAGCCATGGACTTAGCCAAGTCCAACCACTTTTGGGATCAAGTTAAGCCAAATGGTAACCACTTTATGATCCTTCACATATTGACCTTAACCAACTTAATCGAAGATTAGTGGCTTGGGTTCAACAATATGAGTTTCATAAAGGGTAGAAGGTAAGGGTCCAAGGTTTAGGTTAAGTGGCTTAGAGGTGTGTGTGTGTGCAAGAGAAGCCCAAGTCACCCAAGGTCACCCTAAGTCTAAACAATCCTATAGGAACTAACTATTAGTTGCCCATATGATGGTTTTAACCTTCCAAGGTGATTTAGAGGTTTACAACCATCCAAGTGGGGTCCCAAGATGAGTAAAAAAGTTGCTGAATTGCTAAAGGGTGGGTCTCAATTCTAGCCCTCTAGGATAGTCAAGGAGAAGTCCTATGGCTAGATCCTAAGTACTAAGAGAAAAGAAAACACCTCACCAAAAATGAGGTCAACACTCCATGCCCTAATTAATGCGGCTGAACTTCTTCTCCACTCCTCCTCAGCCTGCCCAGCCACCTGACTGTCTTTGCCAGCCACCCCAGCTGCCGGAACAGCCACGCCCGAGCACCCCCTTTGTCCTTGAAACTAAAAAATTGAGTCCTAACAGTGTCCCATCTACTCTCCAGCCACCTTGCATGCTCAACCCTCACCCTAAGCGGCCTAAACTACTCATTGCCTGGCCCTGAGCTCCACCAGGCAGCCATGGCTATAAACCCCACACCTTTTGGCCATGACAAATGCGTTGAAATTTTTCTCACATAACTCTCCCAAACCTTCTCCTAGCCCAGAGAAGAAGAGCCCTACTGTTCTCCTGCCTTGAATCCCCCTGGCTGAGCCCAATTTCTCAGTCAAAAATCAGGCCATAAATAGGAAACTCTTGGAAATAACACAGAAATTAAATTAAACCTTCCCACACCTTCACCAGAGGTAGAGAAGGAGTTCCCTAGTGAATGCCCCTTAACTAGGCCAGCAATTTGCTCTATCGGCCAGAACACCAAATCGGGTCTGGTCACTTTCATAGCCAGACATTTCACCATCGCTCGAGGCTCAATCGGTAGGTTCCTTAGACTCCAACGAACGTGCCGAGCACATCCAATCGAGGCTTCACCTCTTGGACCAAGGTATGGAGACTTCTGCTTAACCCGAGATTCCAGTGATTCACCATTTATTTTAACTTAATTTTAATGCATGTTAGCCCTTTGGATTTGTAGCCCTTGTCTTGACGAACATATAAGATCAAACCCCATGTGATTTGGTTGAGAAATGAGTGAGAACTTAAGGTTTTAGGGTGGACGGCTCTCGGGTTGAACTAGACAGAGACGATGACCAGAGACCGTTCGATCGCGCTTGTATCAAACGGACGGCGGAGGTGGAGCCTGACGGAACCACATAACATAAAGCATGGGCTGCGTGGCACTGACTCAGATGGCGACTTTAAATGGGAGCGCGCCGCGTGGGACTTTGGATCTGTCTAGGATTAGGTGGTGCCGCGTCAGATACGTAGAAAAGTAGTGTTATTTTTTATTTATTTAAATGCCTGAAACTTTGAAAATTCATAACTTTACATAGAAAAATCATAAAAATTAAAAGAAAAATACCCACTTGTTTAGTTAACAGAGAGAAATAATGTGGAAAAAGAATTAAGTTACTTTGTTGAGTCTTTCATTTTTAATTAATTTAATACTTTTTTGAATGTCTTAATTCTCCATTAGCATGTATGGTTCATCATGGTATGAGACCATAGGGTTTTTGTAGCCTCTGATTATGAGAACATTCCCTTAATTTTTCAAGGCCAGAGGCTATGTCTATGGAAAGTTATTTATTTTCTAAGTTCAGAGTCATTTTATTGAAAATTAATTGTGAAAATTAGCATGTTGATCATAAAAATCCAGAAAAATTAGGGGAAGTATCTCTAGACCAGAGGACTCTAGGAAAATTGTAACTTGATTTAATTCACTTATACAAACCCTAATTTAGCTAAAACCTCAAAATTGAAATTAAATTAATTTGGAACAACCACACATCAAAATTACATGAAATCAATTCTCCACTCATCTTTAGGGTCAAGGGAACTCCACATAAAAATTTTAAGTCAATTGGAAATGATTTAACCCAATAAATGGATTATCCAAGTTACATGGCCTTTTTGAAATTAAAAAAAAATCATAAAACTAAAAATAAATTTCAAAAGTTCACCAAATCAGTTTTGAGGCCTCACTAGGATCAAAGGAGTCTAAGAAAATTAAAATTGGAATTTTTCTAAAATTTTCATTTTTAACCTAATTTTGAATATTTTAATAATTAAAAAATAATAAAAATCATAAAAATATTAAAATTCATGAAAATGTCATATTTGGACCCCTAATCACTTAGGAACCAACCAAACATTTTTCCCAAGTCTCTAAGTAAAGATATTGAATTTTAAAGGCTTAGGGTAATTTTTAATATTAAAAAATGGATTTTCCAATACTTTCACTAAAATAATTATAAAAATTTAAAGAAAAATCATAAAAATATAAATTTTTTTTGTATGAGTTCCTTGGGATTAGAGAGATTGATGAAAAATATAAAGCCAATTTTTCTACTTTAATATTATTTTATAATTAATTAAAACTCCAAAATTTAAAATAATTATAATAAATAAAATAAAATTCAAAAAATCACCAATATTGGCCCAAATGGTCCTATAGTCAGTGGGAACTTCCTACAATTTTTTTAAGGACAGAAACTTCTTCTTGGTCATGTTGTGGAATTTTCATTAAAAATCCCTATTTCCCACTAAAATAATTATATAAATTAAATTAAAAATTGAAAAATCACATTTTCTCCTCTAATGTCTTAATAGACATGTGAGTGAAGTGAAATAAAAATTTTAAGTTCACTTAATCTTGATTTAGTGAATTATGAGATGAATAAGCTTAAGAGGGCATTAAGGTAATTTAAAGGCTTTAACCTTAATTAATGTTTAAGCTTAAGCAAAATGAAGGGTAAAATATTTGATCTTAATTTTCCATTTGGATGAGTGAAATTGAGTGAGTTAAGGGGTAGAAACCCATTAATCACCTTAAAAAAAATAAACCTTAATTAATCAAATTGTTAAACCTTGGAAGTTAATTAAGAAGTGAATTATTAAGGTTAAGGGATTTAGTATAGGAAGATTCTAATACTTTGAATTTAATCCCTAATCAATGAATTGATCGAACACACTTAATTTTTAATGAAATCATAACAAATGATGATTTGAATCTAAAAGGAATAATCTTGAAATCTTACAATTAAATTAAAAGCATTAAAATATCGAAATAATGTGAAATGATTTAAAAATCAGATTAAGATGACTTAAGATATTAAAATGAATTTGAAATTACCCAAAACTAAGATTGAAACAAAATTGGAATGTTAATGTTAATTTAAAACAATTCATAATCAAAACCTTATAACTAAACCGATTAAAATTAGTCTAAAATGCTATGATTAAGCTAAAAATAAATTTAAATCATTAAAACCCAACTGAATCAAATAATTCCAAAAATACTTTTCCAACTTAAATGACCTAAAACATTTGAAAATTATTCTAAAATTTATAATTAACTTTTTTTAAATTCAACTTCTACTAAGAATGGTTAAATCCTCTAGTGAGTTGATTCGTCCATAAAGGCTTTTATCTTTATAACTCTTAAATGAAGCATCAAATGAAATGTCACTTTACTCATGGGATAATCAAACATCCTAGTTCATTGAGCAAGAATCAAAACTTAATTAAATTCTCGGATGATCAATTCATCCATATGATGAAATTCATTTGGACTCATAATAATCTCAACTGTGTTGAAAAGATGTTCAGGACTCTTCCTAAGCACTTTACCAACCTAATGAGATGTTTTAGAAGAACAATTGAACTTCATTGTTCTTTGATGAAGAAAATCATCCATAAAACACACCTAAGGACTTGACTAGTGATAGGATTAGGATTTTGGTAGACAACCTCAACCTTCCCTTAGCTTTACCTAGGTGTTTTCCTTTAAATATATAAATGCTTTAATATGTGTTTCAAGTGTAGTTGGAAATGACGAGAAGACCCGCCAGGTACGCTTTTATTTTATTGCAATTTATTTACCTGCACTATACTTTCTTTTCTTGCAAGCTTGCATGTTAAACAACAATGTCATCCTGCATGAGAACTGAAACCTTTAGGATAGCCGTGAAACTGAACCAAAAACAAATTAAAAAAAATCAAAACAAGTTAAAATTCGCCTCCACAACATTCAAAATATAAAACAACTCAAAATTTAATCACAAACAAACAACAAAACTACAATTACAACAAAATTAAAACGTCTCGTTGGATGATCGAGAATACCTCGGATAATGTAACCCACGTGTTGCTAACGAGATTTTCCACGGTCTAAATGAAAGTGTGGAACTTATTCAATTGATTTTAGAAAATTCATTTGGACTAAGTGAATCTGATGAAAATAGTGGTGTCGGGATCATGGAACTGTGGGATCATAATCGGTTCTGCTTAATCAATTTTAATATTTGTTTTAATTAAAACACTAAGCCATCTCAACTTTCAACCTCACTAAATCAAAACTCTTCTCTCATCCCCTGATTGTCACTTCTAAAACTAAATCTTCTGCAACAATAAGGATCTTGGAGAAAAACTAGTGGCAGCACGGCCATCTTCAACAGCAAAACAAGTCTTCACCAGCTTAACCCATCCTTAGATTAAATAACCAGACCATAGGATTTCAAGGTAGTTTGCCTAGTGCAACATAAATCCTCAAATTCTCTTTAGGAATTTGCATAATCATGTTATGCAAATTAAGCCCTCATTCGTCATAGGACTTCGAGGACTCCGTTTGGTACGACATAAACCCTCACATTTTCGAGGCTATTTGTATGATTATATCAAACAAACATAAGTCCTAATTAATTAAAATTCGCAAGATGGAAAACTAAATAAACTCTCAAATTGAAGCCAAATAATAAGATACTCGGGAAGTCACCGAAGTCAACTTCGGGTTTGTGACATCCCCTACTTCTCTTCCTTTGGACTCTCAAAATAATTGTTCCAAATTCGATCCAATCCCTTTTGAAATCTCAAAAATTCAATCCTCTGAAACTTTAAACTTTAAAATTCTTGAAAGCAATACCACTGATCAATATCGAGAGTTTTCTTAAATGATTCCCATCATTTTAGATATAATTAACTATAGGGGCTTGCCCTTATAGGGAACTTTAAGAACCCAGGTAATATAAACCCTGTTTATATTAAACAGGGGAAATTATCGGCTTATAGAATTGGTTCACAGACCAAACAGATGTCACAAATCTCTTAGTTTATTTAATCGAGCCTCAAGCAGTGTGTCTGTTCCTTGGGATAAATGCACAGTTTGTGATGTGGTGCTCATTTATATAAGCTTTCTAAGGTGTGAGATCAGTTTGACTTTATACTTTAAAATTTTCAAATTTAAAACCGTTTCAAAAAATGAAAATGCTACTTTCTAAATTATATATATATTTAAATTAAATTTAAAATTTAAAACACAACACTTAACCTAAAATGCGCCAACAGTCATTAGGTCAAAAATTAACTTTTTGGTCAAAAGTTGACATATTGCGTGAATGGGTTGGTCATTGGGTCAAGGATTGACCATTTTGACCAAAGTTGACTTTTTGGTGAACGGTTGACCTATTGGGTCAATGGGTTGGTCATGGGTCAAGGATTGACCATTTTAACCAAAGTTGACTTTTTTATCTGAGATTGACTTATTGGGTCAATAATTGGTCATTAGGTCAAAAATTAATTATTTTGACCAAAATTGAATTTTTGGTCAAAAGTTGACCCATTGTGTCAATGAGGTGATCATTGGGTCAGAAATTGACCGTTTTGATCAAAGGTTGACTTTTTGGTCAAAAGTTAACCTATCGGGTCAATGGGGAGTTCTTTGGGTCAAGAATTGACCATTTTGACTAAAGTTGACTTTTGGGTCAAAAGTTGACCTATTGGGTCAATGGGTTGGTCATTTAGTCAAGGATTAACCATTTTGACCAAAGTTGACTTTTTGGTCAAAGATTAACTTATTGGGTCAATAATTGGTCATTAGGTCAAAATTTGATTATTTTGACCAAAATTAAATTTTTGGTCAAAAGTTGACCCATTGGGTCAATGAGGTGGCCCTTGGGTCAGAAATTAATCATTGTGAAAAAAGTTGATTTTTTGGCCAAAAGTTGACTTATTGGGTCAATAGGGTGGTCATTAGGTCAAAAATTGACTATTTTGATCAAAATTAACTTTTGATCGAAAGTTGACCAATTAGTCAATGGGTTTGTCATTTTGCCTAAAGTTGACTTTTTGGTCAAAATTTGACCTATTGGGTCAATGGGTTGGTCGTTCGGTCAGAAATTGATCATGTTTACCAATGTTGACTTTTTGGTCAAATGTTGACCAATTGGGTCAATGGGGTAGTCATTAGGTCTGAAATTGACTACATTGACTAAAATAGACTTTTTGGTCAATAGTTGACCTATTAGGTCAATGGGTTGGTTATTGGGTCAATGAATGACCATTTTGACCAAAGTTGAGTTTTTGGTCAAAAGTTGACCTGTTGGATCAATGGATTGGTCATTGGGTCAAGGATTGACCATTTTGACCAAAGTTAATTTTTTTGTCTGAGATTGACGTAATCGGTCAATAATTGGTCATTAGGTCAAAATTTGACTATTTTGACCAAAACTGAATTTTTGGTCAAAAGTTGACGCATTAGATAAATGAGGTGGTCATTGGGTCAGAAATTGACCATTTTGACCAAAGTTGACATTTTGGTAAAAGTTGACTAACTGAATTAATTGGTTGGCCATTAGATCAGAAATTGTCTATTTTGACCAAAATTGACTTTTTGGTCAAAAGTTGACATATTGGGTCAATAGGTTTGTCATTGGTCAAAGATTGACCATTTTGACCAAAGTTGACCTTTTGGTCAAAAGTTAACCTATCGGGTCAATGGGTTGGTCATTGGGGCAATGATTGACCATTTTGACCAAAATTTACTTTATGGTTAAAGATTGACTTATTTGGTCAATAATTAGTCATTAGGTCAAAAATTGACTATTTTGACCAAAATTTACTTTTATGTCAAAAATTGACCTATTGGGTCAATGTGTTGGTCATTGAGTCAAGGGTGGGTTGACCATTTTCACCAAAGTTTTTTTTTTGTCATAGATTGACTTATTGGATCAATAATAGGTCAATAGATCAAAAATTGACTTTTTTGACAAAAATTGACTTTTTGGACAAAAGTTTACCTATTGGGTGAATGAGTTGATCGTTGGGTCAGAAATTAAGCATTTAGGCTGAAGTTGACTTTTTGGTCAGAAGTTGACTTTTTGGTCAAAAGTTGACTTATTGGGTTAATGGGGTGGTCATTAGGTCAAGGATTGACCATTTTGACCAAAGTTGACTTTTCGGTCAAAATTTGACCTATTGGATCAATGGGTTGGTCATTGGGTCGAGGATGAACCATTTTGACCAAAGTTGACTTTTTGGTAAGAGTTTGATTTATTGGGTCAATAATTGGTCATTAGGTAAAAAAATACTATTTTGACCTAAAGTGACATTTTGGTCAAAAGTTTACCTATTGGGTCAATGTGTTGGTCATTGCGTCAAGGATTAATCATTTTGACCAAAGTTGACCTTTTGGTCAAAAGTTGACATATTGGGTCAATGTCTTAGTCATTGGGTCACAAATTGACCATTTAGACCAAAGTGGACTTTTTGGTCAAAAGTTGACCTATTGGGTCAATGGGTTGTCATTTGGTCAGAAATTGGCTTTTTTTACCAAACTTGACTTTTTGGTCAAAAGTTGACCAATATGGTAAATAATGTTGTTATTAGGTCAAGGACTGACCATTTGGACCAAAATTGACTTTTTGGTCAAAAGTTGACCTATTGGGTTAATGGGTTAATCATTGGGTTAAGGATTGACCACTTTGACCAAAGTTTCTTTTTGGTTAGATATTAACTTATTAGGTCAAAACTAACTATTTTGACCAAAATTGAATTTTTGGTCAACAGTTGACTCATTGGGTCGATGGGGTGGTCATTTGGTAAAAAATTGACCATTTAGACCAAAGTTAACTTTTTGGTCAAAAGTTGACCTGTTTGGTCAATGGGGTGTTCATTAAGTCAAAAATTGATTATTTGACCAAAATTGACTTTTTTGTCAAAAGTTGACCTATTAGGTCAATAGGTTGGTGATTGGGTCAAGGATTGACCATTTTGACGAAATTTGACTTTTTGGTCAAATATTGTCCTATTGGGTCAATGGTTGGTCATTGGGTCAAGGATTAATAATTTTGACCAAAGTTCACTTTTTGGTAAGACTTTGACTTATTGGGTCAATAACTGCTCTTTAAATTAAAAATTGACTATTTTTTACCAAAATTGATTATTTAGTCATAGTTGACCTATTAAGTCAATGGGTTGGTCATTGGGTCAATGATTGACAATTTTGACCAAAGTTGATTTTGTGGTCAAAAGTTGACCTATTGGGTTAATGGGGTGGTCATTAGGTCAAAAATTTACTATTTTGACCAAAATTAAGTTTTTGGTCAAAAGTTCACCTATTGAGTCATTGGGTCAAAGATTGACCATTTTGACTAAATTTTACTTTTTGGTCAAAAGTTGAACTATTGGGTCAATGGGTTGGTCATTGGGTCAAGTATTGACCATTATGACCAATGTTGACTTTTTGGTCAAAGATGGACTTATTGGGTTAATTGTGGTCATTAGGTCAAAAAATGACTATTTTGACCAAAATTGACTTTTTTGTCAGAGATTGACTTATTGGATCAATAATTGGTCATTATGTCAAAAATTGACTATTTTGACCAAAATTGAATTTTTTGTCAAATGTTGACCCATTGGGTTAATAGGGTGGTCGTTGGGTTAGAAATTGACCATTTTGACCAAAGTTGACTTTTTGGTCAAAAGTTGACCTAATAGGTCAATGGGGTGGCCATTAAGTTAAAAATTGACTAGTTGACCAAAATTGACTTTTTGGTCAAAAGTTGACATATTGGATCAATGGATGGGTCATTGGGTAAAAGATTGACCATTTTGACAAAAGTTGACTTTTTAGTTAAAAGTTTACCTTTTCGGTCAATGGGTTGGTTGTTAGGTTAATGATTGACCATTTTAGGGTCAATCCGTTAGCCATTGGGTCAAGGATTGACCAATTTGACCAAAGTTGATTTTTTGGTCAATAGCTGATCTATTGGGTCAATAGGTTGGTCTTTGGGTCAGAAATTGACCATTTTAACCAAACTTGACTTTTTGGTTAAGAGTTGACCTATTGGATCAATTGGGTGGTCATTGGGTCAGGATTGACCATTTTGACCAAAGTTGACTTGTTGGTCAAAAGTTGACCTATTGGGTTAACGGGTTGGTCATTGAGTCAAGATTAACCATTTTGAACATAGTTGTCTTTTGGTTGAAAGTTGACCTATTGGGTAAACAATTTGGTCATGGGGTCAGAAATTGATAATTTTGACCAAAGTTGACTTTTTGGTATAAAGTTACCTATTAGGTCAATGAGGTGTTTATTGGGTCAAGGATTGACCATCTTGACTAAAGTTGAGTTTTTGGTCAAAAGTTTACCTATTGTGTCAATAGGTTGGTCATTTGATCAAGGATTGACCATTTTGACCAAAAATGACTTTTTAGTCAGAGATTGACTTATTGGGTCAATAATTAATCAATAGGTCAAAAATTGACTATTTTGACTAAAATTGAATTTTTTGTCAAAAGTTGACCCATTGGGTTAATGAGGTTATCATTAATTCAGAAATTGATCATTTTGACCAAAGTTGACTATTTCGATTAAAATTGACTTATTGGGTTAAAAGTTAACTTATTCGGTCAATGGGGTGGCCATTAGGTCAAAACTTGACCTATTGGTCAATAGGTTTGCCATTGGCTCAAAGATTGACCATTTTACCAAAGTTGACTTTTTGGTCAAAAGTTGACCTATTGGGTCAATGGTTTTGTCATTGGGTCAACGATTGGATTTTGTCCAAAGTTGACTTTTGAGTCCAAGATTGACTTATTGGGTCAATAATTTGTCACTAGGTCAAAATTAATTATTTTGACCAAAATTGACTTTTTGGTCAAAAGTTGATTTATTGGGTCAATGGGTTGGTCATTTGGTCAAAGTTTAACCATTTTGACCAAAGTTGGCTTTTTGATCAGAGATTGATTTATTGGGTCAATAATAGGTCATTAGATCAAAAATTGACTATTTGGACCAAAATTGAATTTTTGGTCAAAAGTTCACCTATTGGGTCAATGGGTTGGTTATTGGGTCAAGGATTGATCATTTTGTCAAAGTTAACTTTTTGGTCAAAGGTTGACCTATTAGGCCAAAGGGTTCGTCGTTGGGTCAGAAATTGACCATTTTAACCAAAGTTAACATATTTGTTAATGAGGTGGTCATTTGGTCAAAAATTAACTATTTTGACCTAAATTGACTTTTTGGTGAAAAGTTTGCCAATTGGGTCAATGAGTTGCTCATTGGGTCAAGGATTGACCATTTAGAATGAAGCTAAATCTTTGGTCAAAAGTTGACCTATTGGGTCAATGGGTTGGTCATTGGGTCAAAAATTGACCACTTAGACCAAACTTCACTATTTGGTCAAAAGTTAACTTATTAGGTCAATGGGGTAGTCATTAGGTCAAGGATTGACCATTTTGACCAAAGTTGACTTTTTGGTCAAAAGTTGACCTATTGGGTCAATGGGTTGGTCAATGGGACAAGGATTGACCATTTTCATCAAAGTTTACTTTTTAGTCTGATATTGACTTATTGGGTCAAAAATTGGTCATTAGATCAAAAATTGACTATTTTCACAAAAAATGAATTTTTTGTCAAAATTTTACCTATTGGATCATTGGGGTGGTCATTGGGTCAGAAATTGACCATTTTAACAAAAGTTGACGTTTTGGTCAAAAGTTGACCTATTTGGTCAATGCGTGGTCATTAGATCAAAATTTGACTATTTTGTCTAAAATTGAGTTTTTGGTCAAAAGTTGACCTTTTGGGTCAATGGGTTGGTCATTGGCTCAGGGACTGAACATTTTAACCAATGTTGACTTTTTGGTTAATAGTGATCTATGGGTCAATGATTGGTCATTAGGTCAAAAATTAACTATTTTGACGAAAATTGACTTTTTTTCAAAAGTTGTCAAATTGGGTCAATTTGTTGGTCATTGGGTCAAGGATTGACCATTCTGACCAAAGTTGACCTTTTTGTTAAAAGCTAATCTATTGGGTCAATGGGTTGGTCATTGGGTCATAAATTGACCATTTTAACCAAAATTGACTTTTTGGTAAAAGTTGTTCTATTGGGTCAATGGGGTGGTCATTAGGTCAAATATTGACTAAATTGTCAAAAATTGACTTGTTGTCAAAAGTTGACCTATTGTGTCAATGGGTTGGTCATTGGGTCAAGGATTGACCATTTTGACCAAAGTCTTTTTGGTGAAAAGTTGACCTATTGGGTCAATGGGTTGGTCATTGGGTTAAGGATTGACCATTTTCACCAAAGTTGACTTTTTGGTCAAATGTTGACCTATTGGATCAATGGGGTGGTCATTAGGTCAAAGATTGACAAAATTGACCAAAATTGACTTTTCGTTCAAAAGTTAACCTATTGAGTCAATGGTTGGTCATTGAGTCAAGATTGACCATTTTGACCAAAGTTGACTCTTTGGTCAAAAGTTCACCTACTGGGTGAATGGGTTGGTCATTGGGTCAAGGTTTCACCATTTTGACCCAAGTTGACTTTTGGTCAGCGATTGACTAATTGGGTCGATAATTGGTCTTTAGGTCAAAATTTTAGTAATTTGAAAAAAAATTACTTTTTTGTTAAAAGTTGATCTATTGGGTCAGTGGGTTGGTCAATGGGTCAAGGATTTATCATTTTGATCAAAGTTGACTTTTTGGTCAAAAGTTGACATGTTGGGTCGATGAGTTGTCCATTGGGTCAAGGATTGACCATTATAACTAATGTTGAATTTTTTGTCAGAGATTGACTTATTGGGTCAATAATTCGTCATTAGGTAAAAAATTTACTATTTTGACCAAAAATTACTTCTTGGTCTAAAGTTGACCTATTAGGGTTGATGAGTTGCTCATTGTGCCAAGAATTAACCATTTTCACCAAAGTTAACTTTCTTGTCAAAAGTTGACATATTGGGTTAATGAGTTAGCCATTGGGTCAATAAATGACAATCTTGACCAATGTTGACTTTCTGGTCAAAAGTTGACCTATTGGGTCAATGAGGTGTTCATTGGGTCAAGGATTGACCATTTTGACCAAAGTTGACTTTTTGGTCAAAAGTTGACGTATTGGGTCAATGGGTTGGTTATTGGGATAAGGATTGATCATTTTGACCAAATTTACTTTTGGGTTAAAGATTGACTTATTAGGTCAATAATTGGTCAATATGTCAAAAATTGACTATTTTAACCAAATTTAAATTTTTGGTCACGTGTTAACTTATTGGGTCAATGGGTTGGTCATTGGGTCAAGGATTGACCATTTTTACCAAAGTTGGCTTATTGATCATTGATTGACTTATTTGGTCAATAAAAGGTCATTAGGTCAAAAATTGATCTATTGTTGACTCAAAATTGACTTTTTAGGTAAGAAATTTTACTTATTTGGTCGATAGGTTGGTCATCGGATTCAGATGATTGATCATTTTGACCAAAGTCGACTTTTTGGTCGAAAAGTTGACGTTATTGGAGTCGAATGGGTTGGTCATTTGGTCAAGGATTGATCATTTTGACCAAAGTTGACTTTTTGGTCAGAGATTGACTTATTATGTCAATAATTGGTCATTAGGTCAAAAGTCGACTATTTTGACCAAAATTGAATTTTTGTCAAAAGTTAACCCATTGGGTCAATGAAGTGGTCATTAGGTCAGAAATGGACCATTTTGACCAAACTTGACTTTTTGATCAAAAGTTGACTTATTGGGTCAATGGGGTAGCCATTAGCTCAAAAATTAACAATTTTAATCAAAATTCACTTTTTGGTCAAAAGTTGACTTATTAATCAATAGTTTTGTCATTGGCTCAAAGATTGACCATTTTGACCAAAGTTGACTTTTTAGTCAATAGTTGACCTATTGGGTCAATAGGTTGGTCATTGGGTCAAGGATTGACCATTTTGACAAAAGTTTACTCTTTGGTCAGAGATTGACTTATTTGGTTAATAATTGGTCATTAGGTCAAAAATTGAATATTTTGACTAAAATTGAATTTTTGGTCAAAAGTTAACTCATTGGGTTAATGAGGTGATCATTAGGTCAGAAATTGACCATTTTGACCAAAGTTGACTTTTTGGTCAAAAGTTGACTTATTTGGTCAATAGGGTGGCCATTAGGTCAAAAATTACTATTTTGATCAAAATTGACTTTTTGGTCAAAAGTTGACTTATTGATCAATAGTTTTGTCATTGGCTCAAAGATTGACCATTTTGACCAAAGTTGACTTTTTGGTCAAAAATTGACCTATTGGATCAATGGGTTGATCTTTGGGTCAAGTATTGACCATATTGACCTAAGTTGATTTTTGGGTCGAAGATTGACTTATTACGTTAATAATTGGTTATTAGGTCAAAAATTAAATATTTTGATCAAAATTGTCCTTTTGGCCAAAAGTTGACCTATTGGGTTAAAGGGTTGGTGATTGGGTCAAAGATTGACCATTTTGACCAAAGTTGACTTTTTGGTCAAAGATTTACTTATTGGGTCAATAATAGGTCATTATATAAAAAATTGACTATTTTGGCCAAAATTGACTTTTTGGTCAAAAGTTTACCTACTAGGTCAGTGGCTTGGTCATTGGGTCAAGGTTTGACAATTTTGACCAAAATTGACATTTTGATCAGAGATTGACTTATTAGGTTAATAGTAGGTCATTAGATCAATAATCGACTATTTGGACCAAAATTTACTTTTTGGTCAAAAATTTACCTATTAAGTCAATGGGTTGGTTTTTGGGTCAAGGATTGATCATTTTACCAAAGTTGACTTTTTCGTAAAAAGTTGACCTATTGGGTATAAGGGTTCTTCATTGGTTCAGAAATTAACCATTTTAACCAAAGCCGACTATTTGGTCAATGAGGTGGTCATTTGGTTAAAATTGGCAATTTTTACCTAATTTGACTTTTTGGTGAAAAGTTGGTCGATTCGGTCAATGTGTTGGTCATTGGTTAAGAATTGTCCATTTAGAACGAAGCTGAATTTTTTGTCAGAACTTGACCTATTGGGACAATGGGTTGGTCATTGTATCAAAAATTGACCATTTAGACCAAACTTCACATTTTAGTCAAAAGTTGACCTATTAGGTCAATACGGTGGTCATTATGTAAATGATTGACCATTTTGACCAAAGTTGACTTTTTGGTCAAAAGTTGACCTATTGGGTCAATGGGTTGGTCATTGGGTCAAGGATTGAGCATTTTGACTAAAGTTTACTTTTTAGTCAGAGATTCTCTTATTGGGTCAAAAATTGACTATTTTGACGAAAAATGAATCTTTGATCAAAAGTTTACTCATTGGGTCATTGGGGTGGTCATTGGGTCAGAAATTGATCATTTTAACAAAAGTTGACTTTTTTGTCAAATGTTGACCTATTGGATCAATGTGGTGATTATTTGATCAAAAATTGACTACTTTGGTCAAAAGTTGACCTTTTGGGTCAATAGGTTGGTTATTGGGTCAAGGATTGAACATTTTGACCAAAGTTGACTTTTTGGTCAATAGTGACATGTTGGGTCAATGATTGGTCATTAGTTCAAAAATTAACAATTTTGACCAAAATTGAATTTTTTTCAAAAGTTGTCTTATTGGGTTAATGTGTTAGTCATTAGGTCAAGGATTGACCTTTTTTACCAAAGATAACTTTTCTGTTAAAAGCTGACCTATTGGGTCAATGGTTTGGTCATTGGGTCATAAATTGACCATTTTTTTACCAAAATTAACATTTTGGTAAAAGTTGTTCTATTGGGTTAATGGGATAGTCATTAGGTCAAAAATTGACAAAATTATCCAAAATTGACTTGTTGGTCAAAAGTTGACCTATTGGTTCAATGGGTTGGTCATTGGGTCAAAGATTGACCAGTTTGGCCAAAGTCTTTTTGGTTTAAAGTGGACTTATTGGGTCAATGGGTTGGTCATTGGGTCAAGGATCGACCATTTTGACCAAAGTTGACCTTTTGGTTAGAGATTGACTAATTGGGCCAATAATTTGTTATTTGGTCATAAATTTACTTTTTTAACGAAAATTGACTTTGTGGTCAAAAGTTTATGTATTGGGTTAGTGGGTTGGTCAATGGGTCAAGGATTTGCCATGTTGACCAAAGTTAACTTTTTGGTCAAAAGTTGACATATTGGGTCAATAGGTTGGTCATTTAGTCAAGGATTAACCATTACGACTAATGTTGACTTTTTGATCAGAGATTGACTATTCGGTTAATAATTGGTCATTAGGTCAAAAATTGACTATTTTGAACAAAATTAACTTTTTGGTCAAAAGTTGTCCTATTAGGTCAATCAGTTGGTCATTAAGTCAAGAATTGATCATTTTGACCAAAGTTAAGTTTCACGTCAAAACTAAACCAATTGGGTCAATGAGTTGGTCATTAGGTCAGTAATTGACCATTTTGACCAAAGTAGACTTTTTTGTCAAATGTTGACCTATTGGGTCAATGGGGTGGTCATCTGGTAAAAAATTGACTATTTTAACCTAAATTGACTTTTTGGTCAAAAGTTGACCTATTGGGTCAATGGGTTAGTTATTGGGTCAAAGATTGACCATTTTGACCAAAGTTGACTTTTTGGTCAAAAGTTGACATATTAGGTCAATGAGTTCGTCATTGAATCAAGGATTGACCTTTTTCACCAAAGTTGATTTTTTGGTAAGAGATTGACTTATTGGGTCAATAATCGGTCATTAGGTCAAAAATTGACAATTTTGACCAAAATTTAATTCATAGTCAAAAGTTGACCCAATGGGTCAATGGGGTGGTCATTGGGTCAATAATTCACCATTTTGACCATAGTTAATTTTCTGATAAAAAGTTGACCTATTGGGTCAATGGGGGTGGTAATTAGGTCAAAAATTGACTAGATTTGACCAAAATTGACTTTTTTGTCAAAGGTTGACCTATTGGGTAAAAGATTGATTATTTAGTCCAAAGTTGACTTTTTGGTCAAAGTTGACCTATTTGGTCAATGTGTTGGTCGTTGGGTCAGAATTTGACCATTTTGACCAAAGTTGACTTTTTTGTCAAAAGTTGACCTATTAGGTCAATGCGGTGGTCATTAGGTTAAAAATTGATTATATTCACCAAAATTGACTTTTTGGTCAAAAGTTGACATATTGTGTCAATCGGTTTGTCATTGGGTCAAGGATTGACCATTTTGTCTAAAGTTAATTTTTTGGTCAAATTTTAACCTATTGGATCAATGGGTTGGTCATTGGGTCAAGGATTGACCATTTTGACCAAAGTTGACTTATTCGTTTGAGATTAACTTATTGGGTCAATAATTGGTCATTAGGCCAAAAATTGACAGTTTTGACCAAAATTAAATTTTTGGTCAAAATTTGTCCCATTGGGTCAATGAGGTGGTAATTGGGTCAGAAATTGACTATTTTGACCAAAGTTGACTTTCTGGTTAAAATTTAACTTATTGGGTTAAGGGGGTGGCCATTAGGTCAAAAATTAACTACTTTCACCAAAATTGACTTTTTGGTCAAAAGTTGACCTATTGGGTCATAGGTTTGTCATTCGGTCAAAGATTGACCATTTTGACTAAAGTTGACTTTTTTGGTCAAAAGTTGACCTATTGGGTCATAAGTTTGTCATTGGGTCAAAGATTGACCATTTTGACTTAAGTTGACTTTTTAGTCAAAAGTTGACCTATTGGGTCAATGGATTAGTCATTGGGACAAGGATTGACCATTGTGTCAATGAGGTGGTCATTGGGTCAGAAAATGAACATTTTGATCAAAGGTTGACTTTTTGGTCAAAAGCTGACCTATTGGGTCAATGGGGTGTTCATTGGGTCAAGAATTGACCATTTTGACCAAAGTTGACTTTTGGATTAAAAGTTGAGCTATTGGGTCAATGGGTTGGTCATTTGGTCAAGGATTGACCATTTTGAGCAAAGTTGACTTTTTTGTCAGAGATTGACTTATTGGGTCAACAATTGGTCATTAAGTCAAAAATTGATTATTTTAGCCAAAATTGAATTTTTGGTCATACGTTGACCCATTGGGTCAATGAGGTAGTCATTGGGTCAGAAATTGACCGTTTTGACCAAAGTTGACTTATTTGGTCAATAGGGTGGTCATTATGTCAAAAATTGACTATTTTGATCAAAATTAACTTTTGGTATAAAGTTGACCTATTGGTCAATAGGTTTGTCATTTTAACCAAAGTTGACTTTTTAGTCAAAATTTGACCTATTGGGTCAATGGGTTGGTCGTTGGGTCAGAAATTGATCATTTTTACCAAAGTTGACTTTTTGGTCAAAAGTTGACCAATTGGGTCAATGAGGTGGTCATTAGCTCAAAAATTGACTATATTGACCAAAATAGGCTTTTTAGTCAAAAGTTGACCTATTGGGTCAATGGGTTGGTCATTGTGTCAAGGATTAACCATTTTAACCAAAGCTGAGTTTTTGGTCAAAAGTTGACCTGTTGGATCAATGAATTAGTCATTAGGTCAAGGATTGATCATTTTGACCAAAGTTGATTTTTTGGTCTGAGATTGATGTATTGGGTCAACAATTGGTCATTATGTCAAAAACAGACTATTTTGACCAAAATTAACTTCTTGGTCTAAAGTTTCGTGTGTTGGTCATTGAGTCAAGGATTGACTATTTTGACCAAAGTTAGCTTTTTGGTCATAGATTGACTTATTGGGTAAATAATAGGTCGTTAAATCAAAAAGTGACTATTTTGACCAAAATTGACTTTTTGGTAAAAATTTTACCTATTGGTCTAATAGGTTGGTCATTGGGTTAAGGATTGATCATTTTGACAAAAGTTGACATTTTGGTCAAAAGTTGACCTATTGGAACAATGGGTTGGTCGTTGAGTCAGAAATTGACCATTTAGACTAAAGTTGACTTTTTGGTCAAAAGTCGACCAATTGGGTCAATGGGTTAATCATTGGGTAAAAAATTGACCAATTTCACCAAACTAAACTTTTTGGTCAAAAGTTGACCTATTGCGTAATTGGGGTTGTCATTAGGTCAAGGATTGACCATTTTGACCAAAGTTGACTTTTTGGTCAAAAGTTTTCCTATTGGGTCAATGGGTTGGCCATTAGATCAAGGATTGACCATTTTGACAAAAATTAAATTTTAAGTCAAAAGTTGTCCAATTTGGTCAATGGGGTGGTCATTGGGTCAGAAATTGATCATTTTGACATAAGTTGAATTTTTGGTCAAAAGTTGACATATTAGGTCGATGTGGTGGCCATTAGGTAAAAAATTGACTATTTTGACCAAAATTGATTTTTTGGTCAAAAGTTTCCTATTGGGTCAATGGATTGGTCATTGGGTCAAGGATTGACCATTTTGATCAAATTTGACTTTTTGGTCTAAAATTGTCCTATTAGGTCCTCGGGTTGGTCATTGGGTCAAGGATTGACCATTTTGACTAATGTTGACTTTTTCGTAAGAGATTGACTTATTGGGTAGATAATTGGTCTTGAGGGCAAACGTTAACTATTTTGACAAAAATTGACTTTTTAGTCAAAAGTTGACCTATTAGATCAATGGGTTGAGCATTGGGTCAATAATTGACCATTTTGACCAAAGTTAACTTTTTGTTCAAAAGTTGACCTATTGTGTTAATGGGGGTCAAAAATTGGAATTTTTATTGCGTCCGGACGGCGTTCGCAACGCTCCGTCCGGATGCCAATAAAAATTCGCCACGTAGATTTCTGGGTCCCACGATGGCGAATTTGATAAAAATGCATTTTAAATTCCATTCTGCCGACCCGACCCGACCCGAGGTGAGGTCCGTGACGGAAAAAAGTAAAATTTTTGCGCTTTTCGTTCCCTCCAAAGTTGAAAGCCTTATTTTGTCTCCATTATCTTCAGGATGCGGAAACTGTTTTTTGCCTGACCTAGCTTGTCGTGGACCTGAGGACCTGAGGATTATTTATCTGCTTTTGATTCTAACCTAAAGCTAAAACATCCTACCGTTCGCACATAATATATCCGATCAAGTCGACAGTGAGTTGGAATCTCAAAATATATTTGAGGAATAAGATTTCCAGCTTAGTGGAGCTATGACAGAACATATCCCTCAGGTTGGTAAAATTTGTTGTACTTAACTGTTATATTACTGTTTCACTATTTTTGTAGTTATATTACGATAGTATGCCCGTAGTTTCAAAAGAGTAACCTCAAGCTTTCTTTCATAGTGGGATGTGGTGTTATTTGGGTAATATTATGGGTGTATTAAGGTAGTTTCATAAATGTATATTCGTTAAGTATTCTTTCAGCGGTACGCGGTGTTATTTTGGTAATTATATGGGTGTATTAAGGTAGTTTCGGAAAAGTTTATTCTTTAAGTATTCTTTCAGCGGTTCAAGGTGTTATATTGGTAATTTTGTGGTGGTATTCAGGCAGTTTCTTAAGAGTAACTTAACTTTGCTTCAGATTTGGCCATGATTTTATTTAGGTAATTTGTTGGTAGTATTCTGGTAGTTTGGGGGAGGGGACGTTTTATTATTTCGTTAATATTAGGGTGTTATTGTGAAATACTGTCGGGTGTGGTGCTTTTATAGTTATTATTAGGGTTACATATTTATTACTCGTGATAATACCTTAAAAAGACCAATGCTTTAATAGTTATAATTATGGTACCTTGGTGTGAATGTGGTGTTATTATGGTATTATTTTTGTATTATTCGTTGTTAAGGATTGTTTTACTGACATACAAATCCCAATCCAATTGCAGATACCCGAGAGAGATAGTGCCTTTAATGATCCGTTGGTAAACATATTGCTTTAAGCTATTATCAATAATGAGAAAGAGGCCCATGAACAATATTGTGCCTATACACACCATGTTGGATTTACTGTGCGAAAGGACCACATTGGTTTTTGGCCGAATTCAAAGAGGATCAAGAAAAGGGACTATGTTTGTGGTAAGGCTGGTGCGAAGAGAGAATTGAAGGACAATGTATCGGTGAGGTACAAGAGAGCGGATACAAGGACTGGTTGTGCTGCCATGATCCGATATGCCGTTGATGTCCAAGGGAACTGGTCGGTAAAGAAATTCATAGAAAGTCATAATCATCCGTTGGCGGATGTTGGCGACAAGCACCTGTTGCGTTCAAGCGGAAAAATGTGTGACATCAATGCGGGTGTCCTCAGATTGATGACAAAATCAGGGATTAGAACCACCGATGCGTTTAGCTTCCTAGCGACAGAAGTTGGTGGAGTGGAGAATCTTAACTGTACGAAGAGGGTTGCATATAATCTCTTACAAAGAGAGAGAAGATTACACATCGAACTTGGGGATGCTAATTCCTTACTACAACTATTCACTGCACGACAAGCCGAGGATCCAATGTTTACGTGGGACATCCAAATTGATGAGTCAGGCAGTTTGTTGAATTTCTTATGGAGTGATGGGATGTCCAGACTCGATTATGACTGCTTTGGTGATGTCATAATATTTGACACAAGTTATAGACTGAATAAATACAACCTATGTTGTGCGCCGATTGTCGGTGTGAACCACCACTGGCAGAATTTGCTTCTTATAGTTGGTTTTTTGTCGGATGAAACGATTAAGTCCTTCAAGTGGTTATTCAAATCCTTTATTCGTATAATGTATAATAAGCACCTAATCACAATATTCACCGACCAAGATCAAGCATTGACGAGCAATTCAAGAGTGCTTGCCGCACACTAGACATAGATTATGCCAATGGCATATATACAAAAAATTATCTTCAAAATTGCATTGTGGTTTGGGAAAAAACAAGAGAATACACGATCTATTTTATAAATGCATGCGTAGATGTGACTCAGAAGTGGAATTCGAAGAAAGTTGGGGCGAAATGATTGAGATGGGCGAACTTCTGGAGAATGTATGGTTGGATGAATTGTATAATATAAGGCATCGTTGGTCAACAGCCTTCAATAAAGACATTTTTGTAATGGGGATCCTATCAACACAGAGGAGTGAGTCAACTAATAACAGCTGCCATAGTTTCTCCAAGCCAACAAGCACGGTAACTGAATGTTTTCTGGCCCTCGAACTTATCGCAAAAACTTGGCGAAGAAATGAGAAGGATGAAGATTTTAGATGCAAGTGTCTGCTATTGTCCCTGCAGTAAAATGCAGCCCTGTTTTGAGGTAGGTTGCTTTACTTTACTCACGGAAGATATACTCAAAGTTCGAGTCAGAGTTTCTTTATGGTTTGGGTGGACTTACTTTGGAGGGCTTTGCCAAAAATGATTCAGAATTTCACATAAGAACCTTCAATATCAGAGACACAGACAAATATTGAATTGTGAAACTAGATAGAGCTAATTCGGATATCACGTGCAGTTGCAAAAAATTTGAAATGATGGGTTTATTATGTGCTCACGCTCTATAGGTTCTTCAACATGAAAATGTGTCAAAAATTCTTGAAAAACATATATTACTTCGGTGGTGTACACATGCAAAAAGGGACATATACAACAGTTTAGAATATCAACATCTCAAGGCGTCTCAAATGTTGCCAATCGTCTCAAGTGGACTTATATATCGCACATATGTTCATAAATTAGCGTACCAGATAAGTACAAGAATGCAAGGCCATGAAGTTGCTGAGAAGTTTGTCCTATATACATTAAAGAAACTAACATTTGACGCTGATGAAATATTATGTGGGAGAGAACCCCAACAAAAGGCGAAACCAACTAAGAAGAAGACCCCGTGTAAAGAGAAAAACTTGAATGACCTAGTAAAGATGCGTCCTAAAGGAATATCTAACTCAAGGTTAAAAGGATATTGGGAAAAAAATAAGAGAACAAATAGTAAGTTTAGTTTAGTGAAATAATTTTTATTTCTTAAACTTATATTATCTCCTCCATAATGTGTCAACTTTTTTTGTAGGAACGGAGAAAGATTCCGGTCCAATTGATGCTAGAGTTCTACAAAACGAGGCAAACTGGTTTGAAACGTCAGATCATTTAAGCCATGTAAATTATAATGTGGATGAGGCTATTCATTTATTGTTTAAGTTGCGATGTTTACAACTTTGTATTCAAATTATTACAGGAATTGCCTACATCACAACAGACAGAGACATATACAAGCATGCTAATGAACATAGAGGATGATATCTAGATTGCTAAGGAAATCTTCCACTGATGCTAATGAACATAGAGGATAATTTGTTTGAAGATAGTCTATTGATTTATTTGAATGACAGAAACATTATTTATCGTTGAGTTATTATCGTTGAGTGAAGTATGAAATACAACCAAAAATGAAGTATTATTTTAGTTATATTTTTGTCATTATAGTTTTATTCTATAAGTTGTGTTTTTAATCCCCTCACTAGGTTGCATTGGATTATTCACCAGATAATACACCCTAAAAACGATTGTAATATTACTTAAATACAACCGAGCATCGACCTGATTGGAATCAAATGTGGTTGTATCAGAATATTCCTCATTTTATTCCTAAACAACGCGCGGCGGAATCCCTTACAGTAGCCTGTTGTATTTGAGTATTCCTCGATGTATTCAAGTCATACGATGGATCCGCTGAACTGGTTGTATTGAATATGAAAACGAAATATTTTTAATACTACCACGCCGGTTGTATTGGAATATTCCGCATTTTATTCCAACAACTCAGTGGAATAAGTCACTTAATGCGACCTTAAAACAATGGCGATATTGTTGAAAGACAACGGAGTTAAATCGTATAAATGGATGCAACGGATATCTACAGTTTTATTGTGGATATATTGTGGTATTATTAAGGTTGTATTCTGTGCACTATTACGATAGAGCAGTCCCAAAAAATTCAGTCTTATTTTAGTTATATTTTTGTATTACTGTCGTTTTACTCTATTAGTCGTGAATTTTTTATCCCCTTACTTTGTTGCGTTGGATTAATCAGCAACGGACTCCTGACAGAGGGATGTAAAGCTATACAGAGCATACAACCATAAAACCATCGTATTATCACTTAAATACAACCGATAATCGGCCTGATTGGAATCAATTGCGGTTGTATCGGAATATTCCTCGTTTTATTCCTGAACAAAGCGCGGCGGAATCCCTTACAGTAGCCGGTTGTATTTGAGTATTCATCGACGTATTCAAGTCATACCGCGGATCTGTCGAACTGGTTGTATTGAATATGAAAGCAGAATATTTCTAATACTACCGCACCGGTTGTATTGGAATATTTTGCGTTCTATTCCAACAACTCAGTGGAATAATCACTTAATACGACCTTAAAACAATGGTGGTATTGTTCAAATACAACGAAGTTAAATCGTATAAATGGATGCAACAGATATCTCCAGTTTTATTGTGGATATATTGTGGTAGTATTAAGGTTGTATTCCGTGCACTATTACGATAGAGCAGTCCCAAAAAATTCAGTCTTATTTTAGTTATATTTTTGTATTATTGTCATTTTACTCTATTAGTAGTGAATTTTCTATCCTCTTACTTGGTTGCGTTGGATTAATCAGCAGCGGACTCCTGACAGAGGGATGTAAAGCTATCCGGAGCATACAACCGTAAAACCATCGTAATATTACTTAAATACAACCGAGCATCGACATTATTGGAATCAAATGCGGTTGTATCAGAATATTCCTGGTTTTATTCCTGAACAACGTGCGTGGAATCCCTTAGAGTAGCCGGTTGTATTTGAGTATTCCTCGATGTATTCAAGTCATACCACAGATCCACCGAAATGGTGTATTGTTATATGGAAGCGGAATATTCCTAATACTACCGCGCCGGTTGTATTGGAATATTTCACGTTTTATTCCAACAACTCAGCGGAATAAGTCACTTAATACGACCTTAAAACAATGGTGATATTGTCCAAATACAACGGAGTTAAATCGTATAAATGGATGCAACGGATATCTCCGGTTTTATTGTGGATATATTGTGGTATTATTATGGTTGTATTCTATGCACTATTACGATAAAGCAGTCCCAAAAAATTCAGTCTTATTTTGGTTATATTTTGTATTACTGTCGTTTTACTCTATTAGTCGTGAGTTTCTATCCCCATACTTGGTTGAGTTGGATTAATCACCAGCGGACTCCTGACAGAGGGATGTAAAGCTATCCGGAGCATACAACCGTAAAACCATTTTAAAATCACTTAAATACAACCGACAATCGGACTAATTGGAACCAATTGCAGTTGTATCAGAATATTCCTCATTTTATCCCTGAACAACGCTCGGTGGAATCCCTTACAGTAGCCGGAATAAGTCACTAAATACGACCTTAAAACAATGGTGATATTGTTCAAATATAACATAGTTAAATCATAAAAATTTTTGTTTCAGTTATCTCCAGTTTTATTGTGGATATATTCTGGTATTATTGGAGTTGTATTTCGTGCACTATTATGATAAAGCAGTCCCAAAAATTTAGTCTAATTTTGGTTATATTTTTGTATTATTCTTCATTTTATTTTGGAGTGTATTATTGTCTTAATTACTCTATTATTGAAAATATGTGGTTTTCAATTAAAACAGCCTTAAAGAATTTCCTGTTGTGGTTGTTAAACCTTGACATGGTAATTTCGAATAAACTGCAATAAACATTATAAAAAACCCTCCAATACACTGCAATATACTTCAAATCCCAATCAAGTCAAAATAAACATTGTAGAAAATACTCAAATACGTCCAAAAAATGACAAGAGAAATGTAGCATTGGAACATTCCAGCAATACAACAAACATAAATAGTTTCATTTTAAATACAACAAGCTATTCCAGTAGTACAACCAATTTCACACACTGTTAGAAGCAGTTCGATTATATTTAATTACCGACGGAAACCACACGCAGAGGTCAACTGCTAATTGAGTGCGGAATTTGGGCATATCTTCTTTCCAATTCTGCTCTAGACTCCAGTCAGGAGGGGTAGCCCGAACTAGTCTTTCAAGGTATTTACAGACAAACATGCCACAGTCAATGCTGTTCGTCTGTTTTGGAATACCCTGGACGTTAGCTAGATTCCATTTTGCAGGTTTCGTATTCTTGAAGCATTCTCTAATTAAGTTTGTAAACAGGTTGATCTATAAATTACAATATAACAGTTTTTATTAAATCAAAAAAAGCCAAGAGAAATTAAATTATGTTTCATAATTTACTCACAACTCGGGTGCAAAGATCTTTTTGTATGTCGTTGGGAGGAAAATCATATATTAGTCATTTCTTTTTTCTTAGGTCGCAGACCAATAACACCCAATGAGAATTATCCACAATAGGAAGAATTATCATATCAGAGTGTTTCACCACTCTGGGAGTGATGTGTGACAGAAATTGTACCATTTTATGATAACTCTGCATGAAACGAAATTTAGTTAATATTTTCATGTCATTGATTAATATGTCAAACACATTACACTAAAGTTATTACCCAAAATAATGGGGACACGTAGAGGTATTTTTGGTACGCGTTGGGATTTTGTCTCTTCATTTGGTGCAGGATGGCAGTGAGGGCATCGACATGGTCATTCCCGACGAACTCATCAAAAAGTAGGTCATCAATCATTCCACGATCTATCAGTATGAAGTGTTGGTTGATGATAATATCACCCCTGCATTAAAAGCAAACCTATTTTATGTCAATTATATATAAAAGAGATTTGGAAAGCATCATGAAGAAGTTGGTATACGTACGGCGCAGAATAACTTCACAAAAACTATTCAATTACCCGACGATGCTCAGCGCTAATAAGCTCTCTCCCAGGATACTTTTTGAGATCTTTCAACGTTCTCTTCTGTACACAAATGAATTCAACGTTAAAGTAAGATGTTTAAATAAGAGCATATATAAATGCATTACATAATATTTATAGAAGTACCGCTGGGGCAAGCACGGTTGATGTCGGTTGATGCACCACTAATGCTTTAGCAGTCTCTGGTTCGCTATGTGCACCTGCTTGTGGAGTTGAACTGCTCGAAGATCCATGTGAGGCTGGACTGCCCAAATATGGTGTATCTGCATTTTTGATGTGTCCTGGTCGTTGTCAGCAGTAATATCATCAACATCCTCAATGATCTTCTCAATTAAAGCAGATATCTGAGCAAGAGGTTTTGTTCCCGGTGATAACAAGGCTTTTGTTTTCTGTAAATTGATCGTGTGCCTTATCTTCGTCTTCTATGCTCTCTACAGTCGGGTTTTGCTGGTCTTTTATATCCTTTACCGTCTTCCTCCTTTTGAATTGGAAAGCAGTGAAAGGTGATTTCAAACCTTCTTCCACCGACTCCGTTGGCCCTTCACCCTTTGCATCAAGCTAGGAATGAACGGTGTGACCTCGACATGAATATCAACATTAGTTTCACCTTCCGGTATGAAGGTGTCCTTGTATTCACCTACTCTGGTTTGCGAGGTGTGACCTGCCTCATCCTCGTCCATCATAATTTCATTTGCATTGAGAGGGACTTCACTGGGTTGTTCAAGCGCACCTGTTGTTTCTTCAGCAGTATGGACTTCAGCAGTATGAACTTCAACAGTAGGGACTTCAGCAGGCGGGCTGGTGAGTGGCTCGAATTCTCTAACTAAATTTGGTCCTTTGACTGATAATTGTTGCTCAATCTTTTTAACTTTTTCATTCAGTGCTGACATTTACTCTTGCAGCCCCGTCACCCCAATACTTACTGTATCGATTTTTCCTTCATATTGCAGGAACCATTTCTCCTGGCCTCTAAGCAATTCATTCATAACTTCCATGTTACGATTCATGGTAGCAAGTAACGGAGCAATAGTCCTATCCTCTGGAAGAACGGTACCCATAGCAAATGAAGATGGTGAGGGGGATCAAATTTCAGTATGGTGATCTTGGACCAGACTTGGAAGGCCCTCATCTAGGTTGGCAATCAAAATACGCTCATCAGCCGTGACATCAGTGAATTTGTCATGCACCTAAATACAATTTCAAGAAGATTTAAAATGATTTATTAACTATTTCACAACAGGTATTTGTTAAGAAAGTTAGGCATGACTTACCTGTTCGGTATTTAGCCTCTTGAAGAATATATTAGTTTGTGACGCATTCCATTTATTAAACCTCGGCCACCGCAACATTCTGCCTCTGGCATCGGGAGCTGCGGGCGTCACTAGAGAAGTGTGCTCGTAAAACCAAAGCTGTGTGGAATCAATGTAATATTACTATTACCGATCAATCAATAAAGTAACTAGAAGGATTAAATAAGATACTAACCGTTAATAAAAACACAAACCCATTTATGTAACTGATGGATCGATTCAATCTAACTTTAATTGCGACTGCGTTGATTTGCTCTATAAGATATTCACATAGAGCTGCAGGCCAGTTGTACGAGGAGAATGTCTCTACATTATCACCATATGCCTCAAGATCTAAAGGAACACTAAAATTACTTGATGGAAAGAATAAACTTGACAACAAATATTTTATGTAAATGTTCTCCAATGAGATCGAAGCATCCCTGCTTGCAAATGCTAATATTATGTCCCATATATTTACAGCATTCATTGTGGCTGATGGACGTTGCTTCCACTTCAGAATTGCTCCTTGGTTTGGCATCCCAATCAACAATGCAATTTCATCAGGCAATAACCTAAGCTCTTTCCCACCCAATTTGAATAGCATTTTCTCATGTTGCTAACAATGTAGAATTTGAAGGGTAAGAATGTTCTCCTGGGGATACGGAGGTAGATCAAAAAAGTGGCCGATATTCATTCTTTTGAGATTACCCATCACATCTTCAGACACTACAGGCTTGACCCCATCAAGTAGCTCTCTCACAACGAACGATCGGCATCTACAGCTCATGTTTCTCGAGTTAAGAAACCTGTAGAAAAAAAATAGTTGTATTATTAAAGTTTTGAACAAGTCTTGGTTGTGTTTTACTAGTATTTTGGTTTTATTTCGGTTTTATTTCGGTTTTATTTGTAAAGTGAAGAAGGTAAAAATTTTTCTATTTTGGTAAGTTGCATAACAATTGTACTATTATTAAACTCAGTTTTATTTTTGTAATGTTTATTTTTTATATGAGTATTATTGAGGTTGTATGTTTTTTGTTTTTTGTTACGATATATGTAAGCAGTATTGTAGGTTTATTTCAGTAGGTTTAGCTTTATTCTAATAGTATTTTGGTTTTATTTCGGTTTTATTTGTAAAGTGAAGAAGGTAAAAATTTTGTTTTCTTTTGGTAAGTTGCATAATAATTGTACTATTATTACACTCAGTTTTATTTTGGTAATATTTATGTTTTATATGAGTATTGCTGTGGTTGTATGTTCTCTGTTTTCTGTTAGGATTTATGTAAGCAGTATTGTAGGTTTATTTCAGCATGATTTTTAAAGTGCAGAAGATAAAATTTCCGTTTTATTTTTTTAAGTTGTATAACTATTGTACTATTAATAGATTTAGTTTTATTGTGGTAGTATTTATGTCTTATATGAGTACTATTATTGTTATAGGTTTTTGTATGCGTTTAGTTTATACACTGGAAGTATGTGGATTTTATTTGGGTTATATTCAGGTCATATTCGGGTTGTACTTCAGTATTATTCAGGGTTTACATGTAAGAATGCTTTCTCTTAATAAAAATACGAATACAAAATAAAAATATTACCTCGACGAACTGTCGGTGGCGACATTTTTGCTGCTAGTACCCTTTTTCTTTTTTTTTCTTATTGGTGACCTTCTGCTTAGGCTGTTCGGTTTGTTGCTACTCCTCCATTTCCATTTGTACTGGAATATCTTGTGCTTCCATCGGGGTGTTCTCTGCTTCCATCTATGTAAATTCCTGAAAATGGAAAATGTATTTCTGTTCCCGATTGGAAATGCAATGCCCTAAAACCCTAAAAATTTGGGAGCGGTGAGGCGTGACATAGTTTTCCTCCGGGCAAAGTGCTCAACGAGACGTTTCATTTCTGGTTATATTATCTAGGCATTGGCACGGAATTTGAAAAGGGTCGGACATTTCATAATAAATGTTTTATACGCTAGTTTTATGGTTGTATTTTGCGGAAAGCATTGACAACGAAATATTCCAATACAACCAGTTTAACGTCCGCTTTTCTTCTGTCGCCATTGTATTTCAAAAATATTACAAGTGTTTTAAACTGAAATTGCGGGCTTAATTGGAACATATTGCGGAATATTTCAATACAACCAGTTCTGCGACGCGTCATTCCCACCTAAGTACGTTTTTATACGGCGCTTGTATTTCTGTGATATTGCGATCGTTTTACGGTTGTATTATCGTGTTATTCCGAAGTAATACCACTGTAATAGCGCAATAAAAACATCAATGTTATTAAAATCAAACCAAAAACTTGCCAACAATGTATTATATTAAAATTATAGAAAACACTTACAAAGCAACTTTCAATATTACTCAAATAATACTAAATTACAACCTAAATAATACTCTAATAATACCAAAACCATAATACCATAATAAAACATACATAATAAGAAAATAAAACCTAAATTTTGCAAATGTAGAACGTAAATGTAATACCACAATAAAAACTTCAATGTTATTAAAATCAAACCAGTGAATTACAACCACTTTCAATATTACTCAAATAATGCCACTTTCAGTACTGCAATGCCACTTTCAGTATTACTCAGAAAATATTGAATTACAACCAAAATAATACTCTAATAATACCAAAACCAAAATTCCGTAAATAAAACATAAATAAAATGAAAATAAAACATAAATTTTACAAAAGCAGAACGTAAACAATATATAATATATTCATCTTCCAAATCCATCTTACTTGCTTTACCCTAAACCAAGAATCTCAGCCCCTCCATGAATAAAGCATCCACCTCATAAATGCGTCGTCCCTCCAAAAATCCACAAAAGTCTCCGAGTCCTCAATATAAATGGCGAAGACTTTGTACTTTAGCTGGAAAATGCTAAAATTTTACTTTTTTCCATCGCGGGCCTCAACTCGGGTCGGGTCGGGTCGGCAGAAAGGAATTTAAAATACATTTTTATCAAATTGGGACCCAGAAATCCACGTGGCAAATTTTTATTGGCGTCCGGACGCAGCGTTGCGTACGCTGTCCGGACTCAATAAAAATTCCAAAAATTGAGTATTTTGACCAAAATTGACTTTTTAGTCAAAAGTTGACCATTAGATCAAAGGGTTGATGATTGGGTCAAGAATTGACCATTATGACCAATGTTGACTTTTTTGTCAGAGTTTGACTTATTGGGTCCATAATTGGTCATTAAGTAAAAAAATTGACTATTTTGACCAAAATTGACTTTTTGGTCAAAAGTTGTCCAGTTGGGTCAATGAGTTGATCATTGGGTTAAGAATTGACCATTTCGACCAAAGTTAACTTTTTGGTTAAAAGTTGACCTATTGGGTCAATGTGTTGGTCATTGGTCAGTAATTGACCGTTTTGACCAAAGTTGACTTTTTCATCAAAAGTTGACCTATTGGATCAATGTAGTGGTCATTAGGTCAAAAATTAACTATTTTGACCAAAGTTGACTTTTTGGTCGAAAGTTGACTTATACAATTAATGGGTTGGTTAATGGGTCAAGGATTAACCATTTTCACCAAAGTTCACTTTTTGGTCAGAGATTGACTTATTGGGTCAATAATTGATCATTAGGTTAAAAATTGACTATTTTGACCAAAATTGAATTTTTGGTCAAATGTTGACCCATTAGGTCATGGGGTGTTCATTGGGTCAGAAATTGACCATTGTGACCAAAGTTGGCTTTTTGGTCAAAAGTTGCCTTAATGGGTTAATGAGGTGGTCATTAGGTAAAAAAATGACTATTTAGACCAAAATTAACTTTTTAGTCAAAAGTTGACATATTATATCTTTGGGTCAAACATTGACCATTTTGACTAAAGTTGACTTTTTTATTTAAAAGTGGACCTATTGGTTTAATGGGTAGGTCGTCGTGTCAATGACTGACCATTTTAACCAAAGTTGACTTTTTGGTCGAAGATTGACTTATCCTGTCAATTATTGGTCATTAGGTCAAAATTTAACTATTTTGACCAAAATTGACTTTTTGTTCAAAAATTGACATATTGGGTCAATGTGTAGGTCATTGCGTCAAGGATTGACCATTTTGACCAAAGTTGACATTTTGGACAAAATTGACCTTTTGGGTCAATGGATTGGTCATTGGGTGAGAAATTGACCATTTTGACCAAACTTAATTTTTTGGTCAAAAATTAACCAATTGGGTCAATAGGGTGGTCATTAGATCAGGGATTGACCATTTTGACCAAAATTGACTTTTTGGTAACCTATTGGGTCAATGGGTTGATCATTGGGTTAAGGATTAACCATTTTGACCAAAGTTTACTTTTTAGTTAGAGATTAACTTATTGGATAAAAAATTGACTATTTTGACAAAAATTGAATTTTTAGTCAAAATTTGGCCCATTAGGTCAATGGGGTGGTCAATTGGTCAGAAATTGACCGTTTTGACCAAAGTTGACTTTTTGGCCAAAAGTTGACTGATTGGGTCAACGGAGTGGTCATTAGGACAAAAATTAACTATTTGACCAAAATTAATTTTTTTGTCAAAAGATGTGCTATTATGTAAATGGGTTGAACATTAGGTCAAGGATTGACCATTTTGACTAAATTTGATTTTTGGTAAAATGTTGTCGTATTGGGTCAGTGGTTGGTCATTAATCAAGGATTAATCATTTTGACTGAATTTCACTGTTTGGTAAGAGATTGACTTATTGGGTCAATAACTAGTCTTTAGGTTAAAAATTGATTATTTTGACCAAAATTGACTTTTTAGTCAAAGTTGACCTATTAGGTCAATGGGTTGGTCATTGGGTCAATGATTGACCATTTTGACCAAAGTTGTCTTTTTGGTCAAAAATTGCCCTATTGGGTTAATGGGGTGGTCATTAGGTCAAAAATTGACTATTTTGACCAAAATTAACTTTTTAGTCAAAAGTTATCCTATTGGGTCATTGGGTCAAAGATTGACCATTTTGACTAAAGTTGACTTTTTGGTCAAAAGTTGAACTATTGGGTCAATGGGTTGGTCATTGGCTCAAGGATTGACCATTATGATCAATGTTGACTTTTTGGTGAGAGATTGACTTATTGGGTTAATAGTTAGTGATTAGGTCAAAAAATGACTATTTTGACCAAAATTGACTTTTTGGTCAAAAATTGTCCTATTTGGTCAATGGGTTGGTCGTTGGGTCAATGATTGACCATTTTGACCAAAGTTGACTTTTGGTCAAAGATTGACTTTTTGGGTCAATAATTGGTCAGTAGGTCAAAATTATTATTTTGACAAAAATTGACTTTTGGTTCAAAAGTTGACCTATTGAGTCAATGTGTTGGCCATTGGATCAAGGATTGACCATTTTGACCGAAGTTGACTTTTTAGTCAAAAGCTGGTCTATTGGGTCAAAGGGTTGGTCATTGGGTCACAAATTAACCATTTAACCAAACTTGACATTTTGGTTAAGAGTTGACCTATTAGGTCAATGGGGTGGCCATTGGGTCAAGATTCACCATTTTGACCAAAGTTAACTTTTTGGTCAAAAGTTCGCCTATTGGGTCAATGGGTTGTTCATTGGGTCAAGATTGACTATTTTGACCAAAGTTGACTTTTTGCTTAAAAGTTGACCTATTGGGCAATGGGTTGGTCATTGGGTCAAAAATTGAAAATTTTAACTAAAGTTGACTTTTTGGTCAAAAGTTAACCTTTTAGTTCACTGAGGTGTTTATTGTGTCAAGGATTGACCATTTTGACCAAAGTTGATTTTTTGTTAAAAGTTGACCTATCAGGTCAAAGGGTTGGTCATTTGGTCAAGGATTGACCATTTTGACCAAAATTGACTTTTTGGTCGGAGATTGACTTGTTGGGTCAATAATTGGTAATTAGGTCAAAAATTGACTATTTTGACCAAAATTGAATTTTTAGTCAAAAGTTGACCCATTGGGTCAACGAGGTTGTCATTAGGTCAGAAATTAATCATTTTAACCAAAGTTGACTTTTTGGTTAAAAGTTGACTTATTGGGTTAATGGAGTGACCATTAGGTCTAAAATTCACTATTTTGATCAAAATTGACTTTTTGGTCAAAAATTGTACGATTGGTCGGTAGGTTTGTCATTGGCTCAAAGATTGACCATTTTTACCAAAGTTGACTTTTTGGTCAATAGTTGACTTATTGGGTCACTAGGTTGGTTATTGGGTCAAAAATTGACCATTTTGTCCAACATTGACTTTTGGGTCCAAGATTAACTTATTGGGTCAATAATTGGTCACTAGGTAAAAAATTAATTATTTTGACCAAAATTGACTTTTTGATCAAAAGCGGACTTATTGGGTCAATGGGTTGGTCATTGGATCAAGGTTTGACAATTTTGACCAATGTTTACTTTTTGGTCAGAGATTGACTTATTGGGTCAATAATTGGTCATTAGATCAAAAATTGACTTTTTGGGCCAAAACTGACTTTTTGGTCGAAAGTTTACCTATTGGGTCAATGGGTTGATTATTGGGTCAAGGATTGATCATTTTACCAGAGTTGACTTTTTGGTAAAAAGTTGACCTATTGGGTCAAAGGGTTCGTCGTTAGATCAGAAATTGACCATTTTAACCAAAGTTGACATATTTGGTCAATGAGGTGGTCATTTGGTAAAAAATTGACTATTTTGACCCAAATTGACTATTTGGTGAAATGTTGGCTGATTGGGTCAATGAGTTGGACATTAGGTCAAGGATTGAACATTTAGAACGAAGCTGACTTTTTGGCTAAAAGTTGGTCGATTGGGTCAATGGGTTAGTCATTGGTTCAAAAATTGACTATTTAGACCGAACTTCACTTTTTGGTCAAAAGTTGACCTATTGGATCAACGGGGTGGTCGTTATGTCAAGGATTGACCATTTTTACCAAAGTTGACTTTTTGGTCAAAATTTAACCTATTGGGTAAATGGGTTGGTCATTGGGTCAAGGATAGACCATTTTGTCCAAAGTTTACTTTTTAGTCAGAGATTGACTTATTGGGTCAAAAATCGGTCATTTGGTCAAAATTTGATTATTTTGACCAAAAATGAATTTTTGATCAAAAGTTGACCCATTGGGTCATTGGGGGTGGTCATTAGGTCAGAAATTGACCATTTTAACCAAAGTTGACGTATTGGGCCAATGGAGTGGCCATTAGATCAAAAATTGACTATTTAATCCAAAATTGACTTTTTTGTCAAAAGTTCACCTTTTGGGCTAAGGGGTTGGTCATTGGGTCAAGGATTGACCAATTTGACCAAAGTTTAATTTTTGGTCAATAGTGACCAGTTGGGTCAATGATTGTTCATTAAGCCAAAAAAATAACCATTTCGACCACAATTGACTTTTTTTTTTCAAAAGTTGCCCTATTGGGTCCATGTGTTGGTCATTGGGTCAAGCATTTACCATTTTGACCAAAGTTGATTTTTTGTTTAAAAGCTGACCTATTAGGTCAATGGGTTGGTCATTGAATAAGAAATTGACCATTGTGACGAAAATTAACTTTTAGGTAAATGTTGTTCTATTGGGAATGGGTTGATCATTAGGTCAAAAATTAACAAAATTGTCCAAAGTTGACTTTTGGTCAAAAGTTGACCTATTAGGTCAATGGGATGGTCATTGGGTCAAGTATTGACCATTTTGAGCAAAGTCGTTTTTTTTCAAAAGTTGACCTATTGGGTTAATGGGTTGGTCATTAGGTCAAGGATTGACCAATATGACGAAGTTGACTTTTTGGTTAAAGATTGACTAATTGGGTCAATAATTGGTCATTAGAGCAAAATTAACTATTTTGACAAAAATTGACTTTTAGGTCAAAAGTTGATCAATTGGGTCAGTGGTTTGGTCAGTGGGTCGGGGATTTTCCATTTTAACCAAAGTTGACCTTTTGGTCAAAAGTTGACCTATTAGGTTAATGGGTTGGTCATTTGGTCAATGATTGACCATTATGACTAATGTTGAATTTTTTGTCAAAGATTGACTTATTCAGTCAATAATTGGTCATTAGGTGAAAAATTGACTATTTTGAACAAAATTAACTTTTTGGTCAAAAGTTATCCTATGAGGTCAATGTTTGGTCATTGGGTCAAGAATTGACCATTTTAACCAAAGTTAACTTTTAGGTCAAAAGAGGACCAATTGGGTCAATGAGTTGTTCATTGGATCAGTAAATGACCATTTTGACTAAAGTTGACTTTTTTGTCAAAAGTTGACCTATTGGGTCAATGGGGTGGTCATTTGGTCAAAAATTGACTAATTGACCAAAATTGACTTTTTGGTCAAAAGTTGACCTATTGGGTCAATGGGTTAGTCATTGGGTCAAGGATTGACCATTTTGACAAAAGTTGACTTTTTGGTCAAAAGATGACATATTGGGTCAATGGGTTGTTCGTTGGGTCAAGGATGGACCATTTTCACGAAAGTTGACTTTGTAGTAAGAGATTGACTTATTGGGTCAAAAATTGGTTATATGGTCACAAATTGACTATTTAAATCAAAACTGAATTATTAGTCAAAAGTTGGCCCATAGGGTTAATGAGGTGGTCATTGGGTCAATAATTGACCATTTTGACCAAAGTTTATTTTTGGGTAAAAGGCTGACCTATTGGGTCAATGGGGTGGTAATTAGGTCAAAAATTTACTATTTTGACCAAAATTAACTTTTTTGTCAAAGGTTGACCTATTGGGTCAAGAATTGATCATTTAGACCAAAGTTGACTTTTTGGTCAAAAGTTGACCTATTTGGTCAATAGGTTGGTCGTCTTGTCAGAAACTGACCATTTTGACCTAAGTTGATTTTTTTGTCAAAAGTTGACCAATAAGGTCAATGGCGTGGTCATTAGGTCAAAAATTATCTATATTGAACAAAATACACTTTTTGGTCAAAAATTGACCTAATGGGTCAATGGGTTGGCCATTGGGTCAAGGATTGACCATTTTGACCAAAGTTGATTTTTTTGTCAAAACTTGACCTCTTAGGTTAATGAGTTGGTCATTAGGTCTAGGATTGACCATTTTGACCAAAGTAGACTTTATGGTCTGAGATTGACTTATTGGGTCAATAATTGGTCATTAGGTAAAAAATTGACAGTTTTGACCAGAATTTAATTTTTGGTCAAAAGTTGATCCATTGGTCAATGAGGTGGTCATTGGGTCAAAAATTGACCATTTTGACAAAAGTTGACTTTCTGGTCAAAAGTTAACTTTCTGGTCAAAGGTTGACTTATTAGTTTAATGGGGTGACTATTAGGTAAAAAATTGACAATTTTGACCAAAATTGACTTTTTGGTCAAAAGTTGACCTATTAGATCTAGGTTTGTCATTGGGTCAAAGATTGACCATTTTGACCAAAGTTGACTTTTTGGTCATAGATTGACTTATTGGGAAAATAATAAGTCATTAGATAAAAAATTGAATATTTTGCCCCAAATTGACTTTTTGGTAAAAAATTTACCTATTGGGTCAATATGTTGGTCATTGGGTCAAGGATTGATCATTTTAACCAAAGTTGACTTTTTGGTTAAGAGTTTACCTATTAGGTCAATGGGGTGGCCCTTGGGTCAAGATTGACCATTTTGACCAAAGATTACTTTTTGGTCAAAAGTTCACCTATTGGGTCAATGGGTTGTTCATTGGGTCAAGATTGACCATTTTGACCAAAATTGACTTTTTGCTCAAAAGTTGCCCTATTGGGGCAATGGGTTGGTCATTGGGTCAGAAATTGAAAAGTTTAACCAAAGTTGACTTTTTGGTCAAAAGTTAACCTTTTAGGTCAATGAGGTGTTCATTAGGTCAAGGATTGGCCAATTTGACCAAAGTTGAGTTTTTTATTAAAAGCTGACCTATCAGGTCAAAGGATTGGTCATTTGGTCAAGGATTAACCATTTTGACCAAAGTTGACTTTTTGGTCAGAGATTAACTTATTGGGTCAATAATTGGTAATTGAGTAAAAAATAGACTATTTTGACCAAAATTGAATTATTAGTCAAAAGTTGACCCATTGGGTCAATGAGGTTGTCATTAGGTCAGAAATTGATCATTTTGACCAAAGTTGACTTTTTGGGTTAATGGAGTGACTATTAGGTCGAAAATTGATTATTTTTATCAAAATTGACTTTTTGGTCAAAAATTAACCGATTGGTCAAAAGATTGACTATTTTTATAAAAGTTGACTTTTTGGTCAAAAGTTAACTTATTGGGTCACTATGTTGGTCATTGGGTCAAAGATTGATCATTTTGTCCAACGTTGACTTTTGGGTCCAAGATTGACTTATTGGGTCAATAATTGGTCACTAGGTAAACAATTAATTATTTTGACCAAAATTGATTTTTTGATCAAAAGTTGACCTATTGGGTCAATGGGTTGGTCATTGGGTCAAGGTTTGACAATAATGATAACTGTTGACTTTTTGGTCAGAGATTGACTTATTGGTTCAATAATAGGTCATTATATCAAAAATTGACTTTTTGGGCCAAAATTGACTTTTTGGGCCAAAATTGTCTTTTTGGCCGAAAGTTGATTATTGGGTCAATGGGTTGATTATTGGGTCAAGGATTGATCATTTTACCAGAGTTGACTTTTTGGTCAAAAGTTGACCTATTGGGTTAAAGGGTTCGTCATTAGATCAGAAATTGACCATTTTAACCAAAGTTGACATATTTGGTCAATGAGGTGGTCATTTGGTCAAAAATTGACTATTTTGACCCAAGTTGACTATTTGGTGAAAAGTTGGCCGATTGGGTTAATGAGTTGGTCATTAGGTCAAGGATTCAAAATTTAGAACGAAGCTGACTTTTTGGCCAAAAGTTGACCGATTGGGTCAATGGGTTTGTCATTGGTTCAAAAATTGTCCATTTAGACGAAACTTCATTTTTTCGTCAAAAGTTGACCTATTGGGTCAACGAGGTGGTCGTTATGTCAAGGATTGACCAAAGTTGACTTTTTGGTCAAAATTTAACCTATTGGGTAAATGGGTTGGTCATTGGGTCAAGGATAGATCATTTTAACCAAAGTTTACTTTTTATTCAGGGATTGACTTATTGGGTCAAAAAATGGTCATTAGGTCAAATTTTATTATTTTGACCAAAAATGAATTTTTGGTCAAAAGTTGACCCATTGGGTCATTGGGGGTGGTCATTGGGTCAGAAATTGACCATTTTAACCAAAGTTGACTTTTTGGTCAAAAGTTGACCTATTGGGCCAATGGGGTGGCCATTAGATCAAAAATTGACTATTTAATCAAAAACTTGAGTTTTTAGTCAAAAGTTCACCTTTTAGACCAATGGGTTGGCCATTGGGTCAACGATTGATCAGTTTGACCAAAGTTGAATTATTGGTCAATTGTGACCTGTTGGGTCAATGATTGTTCATTAAGCTAAAATTAACTAATTCGACCAAAATTGACTATTTTTCAAAAGTTGTCCTATTGGGTCCATGTGTTGGTCATTGGGTCAAGGATTTACCATTTTGACCAAAGTTGACTTTTTGTTTAAAAGCTGACCTATTGGGTCAATGGTTTGGTCATAGAATGAGAAATTGACCATTTTGACCAAAATAAACTTTTAGGTAAAAGTTGTTCTATTGGGAATGGGGTGATCATTAGGTCAAAAATTATCAAAATTGTCCAAAATTGACTTTTGGTCAAAAGTTGACCTATTAGGTCAATAAGATGGTCATTGGGTCAAGGTTGACCATTGTGACCAATGTCATTTTTTTTCAAAAGTTGACCTATTGGGTCAATGGGTTGGTCATTGGGTCAAGGATTGACTATTTTGACCAAAGTTGACTTTTTGGTTAAAGATTGACTAATTGGGTCAATAATTGGTCATAAGGGCAAAATTTACTATTTTGACAAAAATTGACTTTTATGTCAAATGTTGATCGATTGGGTTAGTGGTTTGGTCAATGGGTTAAGGATTTACCATTTTAACCAAACTTGACCTTTTGGGCAAAAGTTGACCTATTAGGTCAATGGGTTGGTCATTTGGTCAACGATTGACCATTATGACTAATATTGACTTTTTGGTCAGAGATTGACTTATTCGGTCAATAATTGGTCATTAGGTCAAAAATTAACTATTTTGAACAAAATTAACATTTTGGTCAAAAGTTGTCCTATTAGGTCAATGAGTTGGTCATTGGGTCAAGAATTAAACATTTTAACCAAAGTTAACTTTTAGGTCAAAAGAGGACCAATTGGGTCAATGAGTTGTTCATTGGATCAGTAAATTACTTTTTTACCTTTTTGTCAAAAGTTGACCTATTGGGTCAATAAGGTGGTCATTAGGTCAAAAATTGACTAATTGACCAAAATTAACTTTTTGGTCAAAATTTGACCTATTGGGTCAATGGGTTAGTCATTGGGTCAAGGATTGACCATTTTGACCAAAGTTGACTTCCTGGTCAAAAGTTGACCTATTGGGTCAATGGTGTGGTAATAAGGTCAAAAATTTACTATTTTGACCAAAATTAACTTTTTTTGTCAAAGGTTGACCTATTGGGTCAAGGATTGATCATTTAGACCAAAGTTGACTTTTTGGTCAAAAGTTGACCTATTTGGTCAATGGGTTGGTCGTTTTGTCAGAAACTAACCATTTTGACAAAAGTTGATTTTTTTGTCAAAAGTTGACCTATTAGGTCAATGGAGTGGTCATTAGGTCAAAAATTGTCTATATTGAAAAAAATATACTTTTTGGTTAAAAATTAACCTATTGGGTCAATGGGTTGGTCTTTAGGTCAAGGATTGACCATTTTGACCAAAGTTGATTTTTTTGTCAAAAGTTGATCTATTAGGCTAATTAGTTGGTCATTAGGTCTAGGATTAACCATTTTGACCAAAGTTGACTTTTTGGTCAAAAGTTGACTGATTGGGTCAGTGGGTTGGTCATTGGGTCAGAAATTGACCATTTTAACCACACTTGACTTTTTGGTTAAACATTGACCTATTGGGTAATTAGGGTGGTCATTAGGTCAAGGATTGACCATTTTGATCAAAGTTGACTTTTTAGTCAAAAATTGACCCATCAAGGCCCACTGTCCTGATGGGTTAATGGGGTGGTCATTAGGTAAAAAAATTGATTATTTTGACCAAAATTGACTTTTTGGTCAAAAGGTGACGTATTGGGTCAGTGGGCTAGTCATTGGGTCAAACATTGACCAATTTGACCAAAGTTGACTTTTTGTTTAAAAGTTGACCTATTAGGTTAATGGACTGGTCATTGGGTCAAGGATTGATCATTTTGAGCAAACTTTACTTTTTGGTTAGAGAATGACTTACTGGGTCAAAAATCGAACATTAGGTCAAAAATTAACAATTTTAATCCAAGTTGACTTTTTGGACAAAATTTAACCTTTTCGGTCAATGGGTTGGTCAATGGGTAAAGGATTGACCATTTTGACCAAAGTTGACTTTTTAGTCAGAGTTTGACTTATTGGGTCAATAATTGGTCATTAGGTTAAAAATTGACTTTTTTGACCAACATTGAATTTTTGGTCAAATGTTAACCCATTGGGTCAAAGGGGTTGTCATTGGGTCAGAAAATGACCATTTTGACTGAAGTTGACTTTTTGGTCAAAAGATGCCATGATGGGTTAATGGGGTCGTCATTTGGTAAAAAAATTGATTATTTTGACCAAAATTGACTTTTTGGTCAAAAGGTGACGTATTGGGTCAGTGGGCTAGTCATTGGGTCAAACATTGACCAATTTGACCAAAGTTGACTTTTTGTTTAAAAGTTGACCTATTAGGTTAATGGGTTGGTCATTGGGTCAAAAGGATTGATCATTTTGAGCAAACTTTACTTTTTGGTTAGAGAATGACTTACTGGGTCAAAAATCGAACAATAGGTCAAAAATTGACTATTTTGACCAAAAGTTGACTTTTTGGACAAAATTTGATCTACTGGGTTAGAGAATTTGATTGATCATTTGACCTATTAGGTTAATGTGTTGGTCGTTGGGTCAATGATTGATCATTTCAACCAAAGTTAACTTTTTGGTCATAGATTGACTTATTCGGTTAATAATTAGTCATTAGGTCAAAATTTAACTATTTTGACAAAAATTAATTTTTTGTTCAAAAATTTGACCTATCAGGTCAATGGGTTGGTCTTTGGGTCAAGGATTTATCATTTTGACCAAAGTTTACTTTTTGGTCAAAAGTTGACATATTGGGTCTATGTGTTGGCCATTAGGTCAACGATTGACCATTATGAATAATGTTGACTTTTTGGTCAGAGATTGACTTATTGTGTCAATAATTCGTCATGAGGTCAAAAATTGACTATTTTAACCAAAATAAACTTTTTGGTCAAAAGTTGTCCAATTGGGTTGATGAGTTGGTCATTAGGTCAAGAATTGACCATTTTAACCAAAGTTAACTTTGTGGTCAAAAGTTGACCTATTGGGTCAATGGGTTGGTGATTGGGTCAGTAATTGACAATTTTGACCAATGTTGACATTCTGGTCAAAATTGACTTATTGGGTCAATAAGGTGTTCATTGGGTCAAGGATTGGCCATTTTGACCAAAGTTGACTTTTTGGTCAAAAGTTGACCTATTGGGTCAATGGGTTGGTCATTGGGACAAGGATTGACCATTTTGACCAAATTTACTTTTCTGTTAAAGATTGACTTATTGGGTCAATAATTGGTCATTTTATCAAAAATTGACTATTTAAACCAAAATTAACTTTTTGGTCAAAAGTTAACCTATTGGGTCAATGGGTTAGTCATTGGGTCTTTGGGTCAAGGATTGACCATTTCGACCAAAGTTGGCTTTTTGGTCATAGATTGACTTATTGGGTCGATAATAGGACATTAGATAAAAAATTGACTATTTAGATCAAAATTGAGTTATTTGTAAAAAATTTACTTATTGGGTCATTATGTTAGTCATTGGGTCAAGGGTTGATCATTATGACCAAAGTTGACTTTTTAGTTAAAAGTTGACCTATTGGGTCAATGGGTTGGTCGTTGGGTCAAGGATTGACCATTTTGATGAAAGTTGACTTTTTGGTCAGTGAATGACTTACTGGGTCAATAATTGGTCATTAGGTCAGAAATTGACTATTTTGACCAAAATTGACTTTTTGGTCAAAAGTTGACATATTGGGTTAAGGATTGACCATTTTAACTAAGGTTGACTTTTTGGTCATAGGTTGACTTTTTGGGTCAATAAAAGGTGATCAGTTAAAAAATTAACTATTTTGACTAATATTGGCTTTTTGGTCAAAAGTTTACCTATTGGGTCAGTGGGTTGGTTATTGGGTCAACGATTGATCATTTTTACTAAAGTTGACTTTTTGGTCAAAAGTTGACAAATTTTGTCAATGGGTTGGTCGTTGGGTCAGAAATTGACCATTTTAACCAAAGTTGACCTATTTGGTCAATGAGGTGGTCATTAGGTCAAAAATTGACTATTCTGACCAAAATTAACTTTTTGGGGAAATGTTGGCCGATTGGGTCAAAGAGTTGGTCATTGGGTCAAGGATTGACCATATAGACTAAAGCTTACTTTTTGGTCAAAAGTTGTCCTATTAGGTCACTGTGTTGGTCATTGGGTCAGAAATTAACCGTTTAGACCAAACTTGAGTTTTTGCTCAAAATTTAACTTATTCGGTCGATGGGGTGATCACTAGGTCAAGGATTGACCATTTTGACCAAAGTTGACTTTTTGATCAAAAGTTGGCCTATTGGGTCAAGGATTGAACATTTTTACCAAGGTTTACTTTTTGGTCGAAGATTGACTTATTGGGTCAATAATTGGTCATTAGGTAAAAAATTGGGTATTTTGACCAAAATTTACTTTTTGGTCAAAAGTTGACATATTGGGTCAATAGGTTGGTCATTAAGTCAAGGATTGACGATTTTGACCAAAGTTGAATTTTTGGTCATAGATTGACTTATTGGGTCAATAATAGTTCATTAGATGAAAAATTGACTATTTTGACCAAAATTGACTTTTTGGTCAAAAGTTTACTTATTGGGTCAATGGGCTGGTCAATGGGCTGGTCATTGGGTCAGGGATTGGTCATTTTCACCAAATTTGACTTTTTTGGTCAAATGTTGATCTATTGGGTCAATGAGTTCGTTGTTGGGTAAGAAATTGACCATTTTAACCAAAGTTAACATATTTGGTGTATGAGGTGGGCATTAGGTCAAAAAATGATTATTTTCACCAAAATTGATTTTTTGGTGAAAACTTGGCCAATTAGGTCATTGGGTTGGTCATTTGGTCAAGAATTGACCATTTATACCGAAGTTGACTTTTTAGTCAAAAGTTGACCTATTGGATCAATGAGTTGGTCATTGGGTCAGAAATTAACCATTTAGACCGAAATTAACTTTTTTGTCAAAAGCTGACTTATTGATTAATTAGGTTGGTCAATGGGTTAATCATGGGGTCAGAAATTGACCATTTTGACCAATTCTGACTTTTTGGTCAAATTTTGACATATTGGGTAAATGGGGTGGTGATTAGGTCAATGGGTTGGTCATTCGGTCAAGGATTTACCATTTTGACCAAAGTTTACTTTTTAGTCAGAGATTGACTTATTGGGTCAAAAATTGGCCATTATATCAAAAATTGACTTTTTTTTGACCAAAATTAAATTTTTGGTCAAAAGTTGACCCATTGGGTCAATGAGTTGGTTATTGTACAGAAACTGACCATTTAGACTAAAGCTGTCTTTTGGTCAAAAGTTGACATATTGGGTCAATGAGGTGGCCATTAAGTCAAAAATTGACTAGTTTGACCAAAATTAGCTTTTTAATCAAAAGTTGATCTATTGGGACAATGGGTTGGTCATTGGGTCAAGGATTAATCATTTGGACCATGTTTGACTTTTGGGTCAAATGTTGTCCTATTTGGTCAATTGTTGGACATTAGGTTAAGGATTGACCATTTTGACCAAAGTTGACTATTTGGTAAGAGATTGACTTATTGGGTCAATAATTGGTCTTTAGGTCAAAAATTTACTATTTTGAGCAAAATTGACTTTTTAGTGTAAAGTTGACCTATTAGGTCAATGGGTGGTTCATTGGGTCAATGATTGACCATTTTGAATAAAGTTGACTTTTTGGTCAAAAGTTGTCCTATTAGGTTAATGGTGTGGTCATTGGGCCAAGGATTGACCGTTATGACCAACATTGACTTTTTGATCAGAGATTGACTTATTGGGTCAATAGTTGGTTATTAGGTCAAAAATAGACTCTTTTGACCAAAATTGATTTTTTGGTCAAAAGTTCTCCTATTGGGTCATGAGTTGATCTTTGGGTCAAGAATTGACCATTTTTACCAAAGTTGACTTTTTGGTCAAAAGTTCTCCTATTGAGTCAATGGGTTGGTCATTGGGTCAAAGATTGATCATTTTGACCAAAGTTTACTTTTTTGTCAGAGATTGACTTATCGGGTGAAAAATTGATTATTAGGTCAAAAATTGACTATTTTGACCAAAATTGAATTTTCAGTCAAAAGTTTTCCCGTTGAGTCAATGAGGTGGTCATTAGGTCAGAAATTATCCATTGTGACCAAACTTGACTTTTTGGTCATAAGTTGACCTATTGGGTCAAATGGGTAGCACTTAGGTCAAAAATTGACTATTTTGACCAAAATTGACTTTTTGGTCAAAAGTTGACCAATTCAGTCAATGGGTTTGTCATTGGGTTAAGGATTGACAATTTTGACCAAATTTGACTTTTTGGACAAAAGTTGTCCTATTGGGTCAATGGGTTGGTCATTGGGTCAAGGATTGACCATTTTGAAAAAAGTTCACTTTTTTGTAAGGGATTGACTTCTTGGGTCAATAATTTTTCTTTCAGCAAAAATTGACTATTTTGACCAAAATTGACTTTTTAGTCAAAAGTTAACCTATTAGGTCAATGGGTTAGTCATTAGCTCAATGATTGACCACTTTGACCAATGTTGACTTTTTGGTCGAAAATTGACCTATTGAGTTAATGAGGAGGTCAATAGGTCAAAAATTGACTATTTTGACCAAAATTGACTTTTTGGTTAAAAGTTGACCAATTGAGTCTTTGGGTCAAGGATTGACCATTTTGACCAAAGTTGACTTTTTAGTCAAAAGTGGACCTAATGGGTCAATGGGTTGGTCATTGGGTCAAGGATTAACCATTATGACCAATGTTGACTTTTTAGTCAGAGAATTACTTATTGGGTCAATAATTCTTCATTAGGTAAAAAATTGTCCATTTTGACCAAAATTGACTTCTTTGTCAAAAGTTGTCTTATTGGGTTAATGTGTTGATCATTGAGTCAAGAATTGAGCATTTTCATCAAAGTTAGCTTTTTGGTCAAAAGATAACCTATTGGATAAATTAGTTGGTCATTGGGTCAGTATTTGACTATTTGACCAAAGTTGACTTTTTTGTCAAAAGATGACCTATTGAGTCAATGGGGTGGTCATCAGGTCAAAAATTAACTATTTTGACGAAAGTTGACTTTTTGGTCAAAAGTTAAGCTTTTGGGTCAATGGGTTGGTCGTTGGGTCAAAGATTGACCATTTTGACAAAAGTTGACTTTTCGGTCAGACATTGACTTATTGGGTCAATAATTGGTCATTTGGTTAAACATTGACTATTTTGACCAAAATTAAATTTTTGGTCAAATGTTGACCCTTTCGGTCAATTCAGAAATTAACCATTTTGACCAAAGATGAGATTTTGGTCAAAAGTTGACCAAATGGGTCAATGGGGTGGCCATTAAGTAAAAAATTTACTATTTTGACCAAAATTGACTTTTTGGTCAAAAGTTGACATATTGGGTCAATGGGTTGGTTATGGGTAAAAGATTGACCATTTTGCGCAAAGTTGACTTTTTGTTTAGAAGTTAACATATTGGATCAATGGGTTGGTCGTTGGGTCAATGATTGACCATTTTAACTAAAGATGACTTTTTGATCAAAGATTGACATATTAGGTCAATAATTGGTCATTAGGTCGAAATTTGACTATTTTGACCAAAATTGACTTTTTGTTCAAAAGTTGACCTGTTGGGTTAATGTGTTGGTCATTGGGTCAAGGATTGACTATTTTGACTAAAGTTAACTTTTTCGGTCAAAAGCTGACCTATTGGGTCAATGGGTTCGTCTTTGGGTCAGAAATTGACCATTTTGGCCAAAGTTTACTTCTTGGTCATCAATGAGGTGGTCTTTAGACCAAAAATTAACAAAACTGACCAAAATTGGCTTTTTGGTCAAAAGTTGACCTATTGGGTCAATGGGTTGGTCATTGGGTCAAGGAAAGTCCATTTTGACTAAAGTTGACTTTTGTTTAAAAGTTGACCTACTGGGTCAATGGGTTGGTTGTTGGGTGAATGATTGACTATTTTGACCAAAGTTGACTTTTTTGTCAGAGATTAATTAATTGAGTCAATAATTGGTCATTAGGTCAACAATTGACTATTTTGACAAAAATTAACTTTTTGGTCAAAAGTTGATCTATTGGGCCGGGGGTTGGTCAATGGGTGAAGGTTTACAATTTTGACTAATGTTGACTTTTTGGTCAAAAGTTAAATTATTGGGTCAATGGGGTCGTCATTGGGTCAATGATTGACCTTTATGACTGATGTTGACTTTTTGGTTAGAGATTAACTTATTGTGTCAATCATTGGTTATTAGGTTAAAAATTGACTATTTTGACCAAAATTAACTTTTTGGCTAAAATTTGTCCTATTGGATCATTGAGTTGGTCATTAGGTCAAGAACTGACAATTTTGACCAAAGTTGACTTTTTTGTCAAAAGTTGACTTATTGAGTCAATGGGTAGGTCATTGGGTCAGTAATTGACAATTTTGACCACTATTGACTTTTTTGTTAAAAGTCGATCTATTGGGTTAATGGGGTGTTCATTGGGGCAAGGATTGACCTTTTTGACCAAAGTTGACTTTTTAGTCAAATGTTGACCTATTGGGTCAATGGTTGGTGATTTGGTCAAGAATTGTCTATTTTAACCAAAATTGAATTTTTTGTCAAAAGTTGACCCATTGGGTCAATGAGGTGGTCGTTGGGTCAAAAATTGACCATTTTGACCAAAGTTAACTTTTTGGTCAAAAGTTAACTTATTGGGTAAATGGGGTGGCCATTGGTCAAAACTTGACTATTTTGATCAAGATTGACTTTTTGGTGAAAAGTAGACCTATTGGTCAATAGGTTTGTCATTAGCTCAAAAATTAACCATTTTGACCAAATTTGACTTTTTGGTCAAAACTTAACCTATTGGGTCAATGGGTTGGTCATTGGGTCAATGATTTACCAATTTGTCCCAAGTTAACTTTTAGGTCGAAGATTGACTTATTGGATCAATAATTGGTCATTAGGTCAAAAGTTAACCTATTGGGTAAATGGGTTGGTCATTGGGTCAAGGATTGACCATTTTGACCAAAGTTGACTTTTTGGTAAGAGATTGACTTATTGAGTAAATAATAGTTCATTAGATCAATAATTGACTTTTTAGTTAAAAGTTTATCTATAGGGTCAATGGGTTGGTTATTGGGCAATGATTGATTATTTTGACCAAAGTTGACTTTTGGTCAATTGCTGACCTATTGGATCAATGGGTTGGTCGTCGGGTCAGAAATTGACCGTTTTAATCAATGTTGACTTATTTGGTCAATGCAGCCAAACATTGACTATTTTGACCAAAATTGAGTTTTTGGTGAAAAGTTGGGCAATTGGGTCAATGTGTTGGTCATTGGGTCAAGGAATGACCATATAGACCGAAGTTAACTTTTTGGTCAAAAGTTGACCTATTAGGTCAATGGGTTGGTCATTGGGTCAGAAAATGATAATTTAGACAAAAATTGACTTTTTGATCAAAAGTTGACCTATTGTGTTAGTGAGGTGATCATTAGGTCAAGGATTGACCATTGTGACCATAGTTTACTTTTTGGTTAAAAGTTAGCCTATTGGGTTAATGGGTTGGTCATTGGGTCAAGGATTGACGATTTTGACCAATGTTTACTTATTGATCAGATATTGACTTATTGGGTCAAAAATTGGTCATTATATAAAAAATTGACTATTTTGACCAAAATTGAATTTTTTGTCAAAAGTTGACCCAGTGGGTCAATGGGGTGGTTATTGGGTTAGAAATTGACCATATTGACCAAAGTTGACTTTTTGTTCAAAAGTTAACCTATTGAGTCAAAAGGGTGGCCATTAGGTCAAAAATTGACTATTTTGACTAAAAATTGACTTTTTAGTCAAAAGTTGAGCTAGTGGGTCAATGGGTTGGTCATTGGGTCAAGGATTAACCATTTGACCTAATTTGACTTTTTGGTCAAATGTTGTCCTATTGGGTCAATTGTTGGACATTGGGTCAAGGATTGAGCATTTTGACCAAAGTTGACTTTTGGGTAAGAGATTGACTTATTGGGTCAATAATTGGTCTTTAGGTCAACAATTCATTATTTTAACCAAAATTGACATTTTAGTCTAAAGTTGACCTATTAGGTCAATGGGTTGGTCATTGGGTCAATGATTGGTCATTTTGAATAAAATTGACTTTTTAGTCAAAAGTTGACCTATTGGGTTAATTGTGTGGTCATTGGGTCAAGGATTGAACATTATGACCAATGTTGACTTTTTGTTTAGAGATTGACTTATTAGGTCAATAATTGGTCATCACGTCAAAAATAGACTATTTTGACCAAAATAGACTTTGTGGTCAAAGGTGTTTGATTGGGTCGATGAGTTGTTCATTGGTTCAGAAATTGTCCTTTTTGACCAAAGTTAACTTTTTGGTCAAAAGTTAACCTATTGGGTCAATGTGTTGGTCATTGGGTCAGTAATTGACCATTTTGATCAAAGTTGACTTTTTGATCAAAAGTTGACCTTTGGGTAAATGGGGTGGTCATTTGGTTAAAAATTAACTATTTTGAGCAATGTTTACTTTTTGGTCAAAAGGTTACCTATTGGGTTAATGGCTTGGTCTTGAGGTTAAGGATTGACCATTTTGACCAAAGTTGACTTTTTGGTCAGAGATTGACTTATTGGGTGAATAATTGGTTAATAGGTCAAAAAATTGAATATTTTGACCAAAATTGAATTTTTGGTCAAATGTTGACCTAGTGGGTTAATGGGGTGGTCATTAGGTCAGAAATTGACCATTTTGGCCAAAGTTTATATTCTGGTCAAAATTTGACCTAATGGGTTAATGGTGTAGCCATTAGGTCAAAAATTGACTTTTTGACCAAAATTGACTTTTTGGTCAAAAGTTTACCTATTGGGTCAATGGGTTGGTCATTACGTCAAGGATTGATCATTTTCACCAAAGTTGACTTTTTGGTCAAAAGTTGGCTTATTGGATCAATTGGTTAGTCATTGGGTCAGAAATTGACCATTTTAACCAAAATTGACCAATTTTTTCAATGAGGTGGTCATTAGGTCAAAAATTTACTATTTTGACCAAAATTGGTTTTTAGATGAAAAGTTGGTCGATTGGGACAATGGGTTGGTCATTTGGTCAAGGATTGACCATGTAGATCGAAGTTGACTTTTCAATCTTTGAGGCTGGAGCGTAATTTCTAGTTCTCTTTCAAATCTTCGAGGCTGGAGCATAATTTCCAGTTCTCTTTCAATCTTCAAGGTTGGAGCCTAATTTCCAGTTCTCTTTCAAATCTTCGAGGCGCCTAATTTCCAGTTCTCTTTCAATTTTCGAGGCTGGAGCCTAATTTCCAGTTCTCTTTCAAATCTTCGAGGCCAGAGCCTAAATTCTAGTTCTCTTTCAATTCTCGAGGCTAGAGCCTAATTTCCAGCTCTCTTCTTCAAGACTAGAGCCCAAATTCTAGTTCTCTTTCAATTCTCGAGGCTGAAGCATAATTTCAAGTTCTCTTCTTCGAGGCTAGAGCCTAAATTCTAGTTCTCTATCAATTCTCGAGGATGGAGCCTAATTTCCACCTCTCTTTTTCGAGAGTAGAGTCGAAATTCTAGTTCTCTTTCCAATTTCGAGGCTAATTTCCAGCTCTCTTCTTTAAGACTAAAGCCCAAATTCTAGTTCTCTTTCCAATTTTGAGGCTAATTTCCAACTCTCTTCTTCGAGGCTAGAGCCCAAATTCTAGTTCTCTTTTCAATTTCAAGGCTAGGGCCTAAATTCTAGTTCTAAATTCCAAATTCTCTTTCAATTCTCGAGCCTAGAGCCTAAATTCCAGCCTCGTTTCAAATCCCGAGATTGGATCTTAGGTTCTAATTCTCATTCTGAAATCTAATCCCTTGGAAGTCTTGTAGTTTGCAATTCACCTCCTTTTTCCCGAGCGAGAGTTGTGGAATCTTCAGTCTTCGAGATTTACCTGGTACTCCCTAGCGGAAATTTTCTATGCTTTGTTCCAAGTGTGTCACTTAGACATTTGTGTTGGTTTTTTTATCTCCTCGGTCAACGCTAATACGTGCGGTGTGCTTGGTCAGCACACCCCACCTATTGGTGGTCCATTTGTTGACCTCATTTTTGGTGAGGTCTTTTCTTTCCTCTTAGTGCTTAGGATCTAGCCATAGGACTTTTCCTTGACTATCCTAGAAGACTAGAGATAGAACCCACCATTTAGAAATTTAAACCAAATCTTAATCTCTTTGGAATCCCACATGGATGGTCATTAACCTCCAAATCACTTGGAAGGTTAGGACCAATGTGCAGGAAGAAAAGGATGAATTCCTATAGGATGTTCAAGCCTTAGGACAGCCCTGGGTGGCCTAGTCTTGGTGAGTTCTAGCTTGCACATACTGTACTCCTACACACATCCTAAACCCTAAACCATCTTTACCCAATCTTGACTCCTGGTTCATTAGAGCACTCATATGGATAAGTCCAAGCTACTAGCCCTTGGCTAAGAGGGTTAGGAACAACATATGAGATGTTTCAAATGAACACTTTCTTGGTCCATGGCTCAACCTAGACCACTTCACTCCACTCAACCATAACCAAATTTCATTTTGCCAAAATTTCTGGTTTTGACATTGGGTCCTTAAACCTACCTAAAATAACCTAAATTGCCCCTACAACCACGAAACACTCCAAAACAATTTTCCAAAAATTATCCAAATTTCTCAAAATTCCTAAAAATAATTTCAAAACAATTCCCACCTCTTAAATCCACCAAAATACCCCAATACCCTCCAAATAACCTTCAAATACCCTAAATACCCTTTTAGCCCAAAATTCTAAAAATTCCAAAAATTCCCAAAAAAATTCTAGAAAATCCTAAATATTCCCAATTTCATTTTGTTCAACTACACCATAACCCAATTTTGCCAAATTAACCCACTTTCAACCTAAAATCCTAAGTTGGCTCACTTAACCCAAATAGACCCAATGTCAAACCAATTCAACCCAATTGCCCACAATTAACTTTAATTCAACATCCCCAATACCAATTTCAATAAAAACCAAGCCCAATTTGGTTCACATTTGAGTTCAATTTAAACTTTAAACCAAAACCCCCAATTTTGGCCTTTTGACCAAATTCACCCCAAATGACCCAAAGCCACTCAATTTTCCCCAAACTAAATTCGAAACTCTTCCTAACACATTCATATACCAAATAAAACATTCATTTGGCCAAAATTTTGTTTGAAACCCCATGCAAAATCATTTGAAACCAAAATCCCCCAAATTTGTCCTAAAGTTGTCACCTTGCCCTAAATCTCCAAATTGAATCGCCTAAACCCAAAATTTCCACTCAATTTCTATCCTAAACCTTCCATAACAATCACTTGCATCATTTTGAATCATCAATTGAGCCCTATCCAAGCTCTAACCTAACCTAAACCCAAGCTTAACCCATGGTGACTAAATTGAACCAAACCACCAATTCCACAAAATACACTTCCTAAATCAACTCAATTTCACTCCAAACCTTTTCCAAAAGCTTTATGACAATCATTTCCACACCTTTGATCAATCAATTTGATTTAAACGCAACCCAAACTCAAGCTAACCTAACCTAAACCCAAACCAACCCACATGGACACATGATCCAAATTGAACCTAACCAATGCAAATTTGACTAAACCAACTTCTTGGCAGCTAACCCTAGACCTACTAGGGTGGGTTTGACCTATCCCAACCCATGCCCCATGAGCCATGGACCAATGGTCCACCACTTTGGACAAATGGTTTTAGCCACATGTCTAAGGCTAAGTCCCATCTTTAAACTTTCCTTAAGCAAGCTCCCTGCCCCAATTAATGCAGCTGAACTTCTCCTCCACTCCTCCTCAGCCTGTCCAGCCACCTGACTATCCTTGCCAGACACCCCAGCCACCGGAACAGCCATGTCCGAGCACTCCCTTTGTCCCTGAAACTAAAAAATTAAGCCCTGACAGTGTGCCATCTACTCTCCAACCACCTTTCCTGCTCAGCCCTCACCCTAAGCGGCCTAAACCACTCATTGTCTGGCCCTGAGCTCCACCAGGCAGCCATGGCTATAAATCCCACACCTTTTGGCCATGCCAAAGGTGTTGAAATTTTTCTCACAGAACTCTCGTAAAATGCTCCCAAACCTTCTCCTAGCCTAGAGAAGAAGAGCCCCACTGTTCTCCTGCCCTGAATCCCCTGGTTGAGCCCAATTTCTCAGTAAAAAAATCAGGCCTGAAACAGGATACTCCTGGAAACAGCGCAGAAATCAAATTAAACCTTCCCACACCTTCACATGAGGTAAAGAAGGAGTTCCCCAATAAAAGCCCCCTCACCAGGCCAATCATTTGCTCTATCGGCCAGAACACCAAATCGGGTCTGGTCACTTTCATAGTCAGACATTTCACCATTGCTCAAGGCTCAATCCGTAGGCTCCTTAGACTCCAACAAACGTGCCGAGCACATCCAATCGAGGCTTCACCTCTTGGACCAAGGTATGGAGACTTCTTCTTAACCCGAGCTTCCAGTGATTCTCCATTTATTTTAACTTAATTTCAATGTATGTTATCTATTTGGATTTGTAGCCATTGTCTAGACGAACATATAGGACTAAACCCCATGTGATTTGGTCGAGAAATGAGAGACATCTTAAGGTTTTATGGTGGACGGCTCTCAGGTTGAACTAGACGGAGACGATGACTAGAGACCATTCGATCGCGCGTGTATCAAACGGACGGCTGAGATGGAGCCAGACGGAACCACAGAACATAAAGCACTGGCCGCGTGGCGCTGACTCAGATGGCGGCGTCAAATGGGAGTGCGCTGCGTGGGACTTCGAGATCTGCCTATGATTAGGTGGCGTCGCGTCGGATAAGTTGGAAAATAGGGTTATTTTTTATTTATTTAAATGTCTGAAACTTTGAAAATGCATAACTTTGCATAGAAAAATCATAAAAATTAAAAGAAAAATACCCTCTTGCTCAGTGAATAGAGGGGAATAATATGGAAAAAAGAATTAAGTTGTTTTGTTGAGTCTTTAATTTTTAATAAATTTAATACTGTTTTGAATGTTTTAATTCTCCATTAGCATGCATGATTCATCATGGTATGAGAATATAGGGTGTTTGTAGCCTCTGATCTTGGGAACATTGCCCGAATTTTTCAAGGCTAGAGGCTATGCCTATGGAAAGTTATTTATTTTCTAAGTTCAGAGTCATTTTATTGAAAATTAATTGTGAAATTAGCTTGTTGATCCTAAAAATTCAGGAAAATTAGGGGAAGTATCTCTAGACCAGGACTCTAGGAAAATTGTAAGTTGATTTTAATTCACTTAAAACAAACCCTAATTTGGCTAAAATATCAAATTTGAAATAAATTAATTTGGAACAACAACACATCAAAATTACATGAAATCAATTCTACACTGATCTTTAGGTTCAGGGGAACTCCAAATAAAAATTTTATGTTAATTGGAAATGATTTAACCCATTAAATGGATTATTCAAGTTACATGGCATTTTTGAAATTTAAAAATTCATAAAACTCAAAATACATTTCAAAAATTCACCAAATCAGTTTTGAGGCCTCTCTAGGATTAGAGGAGTCTAAGAAAATTAAAATTGAAAATTTTCTAAAATTTTCATTTTTAACCTAATTTTGAATAATTTAATAATTTAAAAATAATAAAAATCATAAAAACATTAAAATTCATGAAAATGTCATATTTGGACCCTTAATCACTTAGGAACAACCAAATATTTTTCTAAATTCTCTAAGTAAAGATATTAAATTTTAAAGGCTTAGGGTAATTTTTAATATTAAAAAATGGATTTTCCAACACCTTCACTAAAATAATTTAAAAAATTCAAAAAAATAAAAAATATATATAAAACATATTTCTCTGAGTTCCTTGGGATTAGAGAGATTTAAGAAAAATTTAAAACCTATTTTTCTACTTTAATTTAATTTTATAATTAATTAATACTCCAAAATTTAAAATAATTATAATAAATAAAATAAAGTTAAAAAAAACACCAAAATTGGTTTAAATGGTCCTCTGGTCAGTGGGAACTTTCTATAATTTTCCTAGGGACAGAAACTTCTTCTTGGTCATGTTGTGGAATTTTCATTGAAAATCCCTATTTCCCACTAAAATAATTATATAAATTAAATTAAAAATTGAAAAATCACTTTTTCTCCTCTATTATCTTAATTGACATGTGAGTGAAGTGAAATAAAAATTTCAAGTTCACTTGAGCTTGATTTAGTGAATTATGAGATGAATAAGCTTAAGAGGGCACTAAGGTAATTAAAAGGCTTTAACCTTAATTAATGTTTAAGCTTAACCAAAAGGAAGCGTAAAATATTTTATCTTAATTTTCCATTTGGATGATTGAATTTAAGGGAGTTAAGGGGTAGAAACCAATTAATCATCTTGAAAAAAAAAGAAACCTTAATTAATCAAATTGTTAAACCTTGGAAGTTAATTAAGAAGTGAATTATTAAGGTTAAGGGATTTAGTATAGGAAGATTCTAATACTTTGAAATTTAATCCCTAATCATTGAATTGATCAAACACCACTTAATTTTTAATGAAATCATAACAAACGATGTTTTGAAACAAAATTGGAATCTTAACGTTAATTTAAAATAATTCTTAATCAAAACATTAAAACTAAACCGATTGAAATTAGTCTAAAATGTTATGATTAAGTTAAAAACAAATTTAACACATTAAAACCCAACTGAATCAAATAATTCAAAAAATACGTTTCCAACTTAAATGACCTAAAACATTCGAAAATCAATCAAAAATTTATAATTCACTTTTTTTTTAATTCAACTTAAACTAAGAATGGTTAAATCCTCTAATGAGCTGATTCGCCCCTAGAGGCTTTTATCTTTATAATTCTTAAATGAAGCATCAAATGAAATGTCACTTTACTCATGGGATAATGAAACATCTAAGTTCATTGAGCAAAAATCAGAACTTAACAAAATTCTTGGATGATCAATTCATCCATACTATGAAATTCATTTGGACTCAGAATAATCCCAACTGTGTTGAAAAGATGTTCTGGAGCCGTCCTAAGCACTTTCCCAACCTAATGAGTTGTTTTAGAAGAGCAATTGAACTTCATTGTTCTTTGATGAAGAAAATCATCCATAAAACACACCTAAGGACTTCACTAGTGATAGGATTAGGATTTTGGTAGACAACCACAACCTTCCCTTAGCTTTACCTAGGTGTTTCCTTTAAATATATAAACACTTTAATATGTGTTTTAAGTGCACAGGCACGCTTTTATTTTATTGCTATTTATTTACTTGCGCTATACTTTCTTTTCTTGCAAGCTTACATGTTAAACAACAATGTCACCCTGCATGAAAACTGAAATCTTTAAGATAGCCGTGAAACTGAACCAAAACCAAATTTAAAAAAAATCAACACAAGATAAAATTCACCTCCACAACATTCAAAATATAAAATAACTCAAAATTTAATCATAAACAAAACAACAAAACTACAATTACAACTAAATTAAAATGTCTCGTTGGATGATCGGGAATCCTTCGGATGATGTAACCCACGTGTTGCTAACGAGATTTCCCACGGTCTAAATGAAAGTGTGGAACTCATTTAGTTAAGTTTAGCAAATTAATTTGGACTAAGTGAATCCGATCAAAATAGTGGTACCGGGATGATGGAACCGTGGGATCATAATTGGTTCTACTTATTCTAACTTTAAGATTTATTTTAATTAAAACACTAAGGCATCGCAACTTTCAACCTCTCTAAACCAAAAAACTTCTCTCACCCCCTGATTGTCACTTCTAAAATGAAACCTTCTGCAACAACAAGGAGTTTGGAGCAAACATAGTGGTAGCACAGCCATCTTTAACAAAGAAAACAAGTCTTCACCAGCTTAACCCTTCCTTAGATTAAATAACCCAGCCATAAGATTTCTAGGTAATTTGCATAGTGCAACATAAATCCTCAATTTCTCTTTAGGTATTTGTATAATCATGTTATGCAAATTAAGCCCTAATTCGTCTTAGGACTCCGAGGTAGCCGTTAGGTACGACATAAACCCTCACATTTTCGAGGCTATTTGTATGATTATATCATATAAACATAAGTCCTAATTAATTAAAATTAGTAGGATGGAAAACTAAATAAACTCTCAAATTGAAGCCAAATAATACGTTAGTCGGAAAGTCACCGAAGTCCACTTCGGGTCTGTGACATTCCTTATTCTCTTCCTTTGGACTCTCAAAATAACTGTTCCAAATTCGATCCACTCCCTTCTGAAATCTCCAAAATTCAATCCTTTAAAACCTCAAACTTTGAAATTCTTGAAAGCAAAACCACTGATCATTATTGAGAGTTTTCTAAAATGATTCCCGTCATTTAAGATGTAATTAACTATAGGGGATTGCCCTTATAGGGAACTTTAAGAACCTAAGTAATATAGACCCTATTTAATTTTTTTTATATTAAACAGGGGAAATTGTTGGCTTATAAAATTGGTTCGCAGACCAAACATATGTCATAAATCTCTTAGTGTATTTAATCGAGCCTCATTATAAAGCAGTGTGTCTGTTCCTCGGGATAAATGCATGGTTTGTGATGTGGTGCTCGTTTATATAAGCTTCTTAAGGTGTGAGATCTGTTTGACTTCATACTTTAAAATATTCAAATTTAAAACTGTTTTAAAAAAAATCAAAATGCTACTTTCCAAATTATATATATATTTAAATTAAATTTAAAATTTAAAATACAACACTTAACCTAAAATGTGCCGACATTCATTAAGTAAAAAATTGACTAAATTGACCAAAATTGACTTTTTGGTCAAAAGTTGACATATTGGGTCAATGGGTTGGTCATTGGGTCAAGGATTGACTATTTTGACCAAAGTTGACTTTTTGGTCAAAGGTTGACCTATTGGGTCAATGTGTTGGTCATTGGGTTAAGGATACACCATTTTAACCAAGTTGACTTTATGGTCTGAGATTGAATTATTGGGGCAATAATTGGTAATTAGATCAAAAATTAACTATTTTAACCAAAATTAAATTTTTGGTCAAAAGTTGACCCATTGTGTCAATGAGGTGGTCATTGGGTCAGAAATTGACCATTTTGATCAAAGGTCGACTTCTTGGTCAAAAGTTGACCTATTGGGTCAATGGGGTGTTCATTGGGTCAAGAATAAACAATTTTGACCAAAGTTGACTTTTGGACATATTGGGTCAATTGGTTGGTCATTTGGTCAAGGATTGACCATTTTGACCAAAGTTGACTTTTGGTCAGAGATTGACTTATTGGGTCAATAATTGTTCATTAAGTCAATAATTGATTATTTTGACCAAAATTAAATTTTTTTCAAAAGATGACCCATTGGGTCAATGAGGTGGCCATTGGGTCAGAAATTGACCATTTTGACCAAAGTTAACTTTTTGGTCAAATGTTGACTTATTGGGTTAATAGGGTGGCCATTAGGTCAAAAATTGACAATTTTGATCAAAATTAACTTTTGGTCAAAAGTTGACCTATTGGTTAATGGGTTTGCCATTTTGACCAAAGTTGACTTTTTGGTCAAAATTTGACCTATTGGGTCAATGGGTTGGTCGTTGGGTCAGAAATTGATCATTTTTAACAAAGTTGACTTATTGGTCAAAAGTCGACCAACTGGGTTAATGGGGTGGTCATAGGTGAAAAATTGACTATATTGACCAAAATAGACTTTTTGGGAAATAGTTGACCTATTAGGTCAAGGATTGACCATTTTGACCAAAGTTGAGTTTTTGGTCAAAAGTTGACTTGTTGGATCAATGGATTGGTTATTAGCTCAAGGATTGACCATTTTGACCAAAGTTGATTTTTTGGTCTGAGATTGACGTATTGGGTCAATAATTGGTCATTAGGTCAAAAATTAACTATTTTAAGCAAAACTGAATTTTTGGTCAAATGTTGACCCAATAGGTCAATGATGTGGTCATTGGGTCAGAAATTGACCATTTTGACCAAAGTTGACTTTTTGGTCAAAAGTTAACTAACTGAGTTAATGGGTTGGCCAATATGTAAAAAATTGACTATTTTGACCAAAACTGACTTTTTGGTCAAAAGTTGGCCTATTGGGTCTATAGGTTTATCATTCGTCAAAGACTGACCATTTTGACCAAAGTGACTTTTTGGACAAAAGATGACCTATTAGGTCAAAAGGTTGGTCATTGGGAAAAGGATTGACCATTTTGACCAAAGTTTACTTTGGGCTTAAAGATTGACTTATTGAGTCAATAATTAGTCAATAGGTCAAAAATTTACTATTTTGACTAAAATTTATTTTTATGTCAAAATTGACTTATTGGGTCAATGTGTTGGTCATTGGGTCAAGGATTGACCATTTTGACCAAAGTTGTCTTTTTGGTCATAGATTGACATATTGGGTGAATAATAGGTCATTAGATCAAAAATTGACTATTTTGACAAAAATTAACTTTTTGGTCAAAAGTTTACCTATTGGGTTAATGGGTTGGTCGTTGGGTCAGAAATTAAGCATTTAGGCTGAAGTTGACTTTTTGGTCAAAAGTTGACCTATTGGGTCAATGTGTTGATCGTTGGGTAAGAAATTGACCATTTTGACCGAACTTGACCTTTTGGTCAAAAGTTGACCTATGAGTTAATGAGGTGGTCATTAGGTCAAGGATTGACCATTTAGACCAAAGTTGACTTTTTGGTCAAAAGATAACTTATTGGGTCAATGGGTTGGTCATTGTGTCATGGATGAACCATTTTAACGAAAGTTGAGTTTTTGATAAGAGATTGACTTATTGGTCAATAATTGGTCATTAGGTCAAAAATTGTCTATTTTGACCAAAATTTACTTTTTGGTCAAAAATTGACCTATTGGGTAAATGGTTGGTCATTGGGTCACGGATAGAGCATTTTGACTAAAGTCGACTTTTTGGTCATAGATTGACTTATTGGGTCAATAATAGGTCATTAGATTAAAAAAAGACTATTTTGACCTAAATTGACTTTTTGGTCAAAAGTTTACCTATTGGGTCAATGGGTTGGTTATTGGGTCAAGGATTAATCATTTTGACCAAAGTTTACCTTTTGGTCAAAAGTTGACCTATTGGGTCAATGGGTTGGTCATTGGGTCAGAAATTGACCATTTAGACCGAAGTTGACTTTTTGGTCAAAAGTTGACCTATTAGGTCAATGGGTTGGTCATTTGGTTAGAAATTGACCTTTTTTACCAAACTTGTCTTTTTGGTCAAAAGTTGAAAAATTGGGTAAATGGGGTGGTCATTAGGTCAAGGATTGACCATTTTTACTAAAATTGACTTTTTGGTGAAAAGTTGAGCTATTGGGTCAATGGGTTGATCATTGGGTCAAGGATTGACCATTTTGACCAAAGTTTACTTTTTGGTTCGAGATTAACTTATTAGGTCAAAAATTGACTATTTTGACCAAAATTGAATTTTTGGTCAAAAGTTGGCCCATTGGGTCAATTGGGCGATCATTTGGTAAGAAATTGACCATTTTGACCAAAGTTGACTTTTTGGTCAAAACTTGACCTATTGGGTGAATTGGGTTGCCTTTAGGTCAAAAATTGCCTATTTGACCAAAATTGACTTTTTGTTAAAAGTTGACCTATTAGGTCAATGGGTTGGTCATTGGGTCAAAGATTGGCCATTTTAATGAAATTTGACTTTTTGGTCAAATAATGCCTTATTGGGTCAATGGTTGGTCTTTGGGTCAAGGATTAATAATTTTGACCGAAGTTCACTTTTTGGTAAGAGATTTACTTATTGGGTCAATAACTAGTCTTTAGGTCAAAAATTGACTATTTTGACCAAAATTAATTTTTTAGTCACAGTTGACCTATTAAGTCAATAGGTTGGTCATTGGGTCAATGATTGACCATTTTGACCAAAGTTGACTATTTGGTCAAAAGTTGACCTATTGGTTAATGGGGTGGTCATCAGGTAAAAAATTATCTATTTTTACCAAAAATAACTTTTTGGTTAAAAATTGACCAATTGAGTCATTGGGTCAAAGATTGACCATTTTGATCAAAGTGGACTTTTTGGTCAAAAGTTGAATTATTGGGTCAATGGGTTGGTCATTGGGTCAAAGATTGACTTATTGGGTTAATAGTTGGTCATTAGGTCAAAAATGACTATTTTGACCAAAATTGACTTTTTAGTCATAAGTTATCCTATTGGGTCAATGTTTTGATTATTGGGTCAAGAATTGACCATTTTCACCAAAGTTGACTTTTTGGTCAAAAGTTGACCTATTGGGTCATTAGGTCAGTGATTAACTATTTTGACCAAAGTTGACTTTTTGGGCAAAATTTGACCTATTGGTTATGTGGGTTGGTCTTTGGTTTAGGGATTGACTACTTTGACCAAAGTTGACTTATTTGTCAGAGATTGACTTATTGGGCCAATAATTGGTCATTATGTCAAAAATTGACTATTTTGACCAAAATTAAATTTTTTGTCAAATGATGACCCATTGAGTTGATGGAATGGTCGTTGGGTCAGAAATTGATCATTTTGACCAAAGTTGACTTTTTGGTCAAAAGTTAACCAAATAGTTCAATGGGGTGGCTAATAGGTCAAAAATTGACTATATCGACCAAAATTGACTTTTTGGTCAAAAGTTAACATATTGGGTCAATGGGTTGGTCATTGGGTCAAAGATTGACCATTTTGACCGAAGTTAACTTTTTGTTTGAAAGTTGACCTATTGAGTAAATCGGTTATTCGTTGGGTCAAAGATTAACCATTTTAGGGTCAGTATGTTGGCCATTGGGTCAAGGATTGACCATTTTGACCGAAGTTGATTTTTTAGTCAAAAGCTGACCTATTAGGTCAATGGGTTGGTCATTGGGTCTGAAATTGACTATTTTAACCAAACTTGACTTTTTGGTTAAAGTTGACATATTAGATCAATTGGGTGGTCATTGGGTCAAGATTCACCATTTTAACCAAAGTTGACTTTTTGGTCAAAAGTTCACCTATTGGGTCAATGTGTTGGTCATTGAGTCAAGATTTACCATTTTGACCAAAGTTGACTTTTTGGTTAAAAGTTGGCCTATTGGGTCAATAATTTGGTCATGTGATTAGAAATTGTCAATTTTGACCAAACTTGACTTTTTGGCCAAAAGTTGAACTATTAGGTCAATGAGGTGATCATTGGGTTGAGGATTGACCATTTTGACTAAAGTTGAGTTTTTGGTCAAAAGTTGAGCTATTGGGTTAATAGGTTGGTCATTTGGTCAAGGATTGACCATTTTGACCAAAATTGAGTTTTTGGTCAAAGATTGACTTATTAGGTCAATAATTGGTCATTAGGTCAAAAATTAACTATTCTTACCAAAATTGAATTTTTGTTCAAAAGTTGACCCATTGGGTCAATAAGGTTGTCATTAATTCAGAAATTGATCATTTTGACCAAAGTTGCCATTTTGACCAAAGTTGCCTATTTTGATCAAAATTGACTTATTGGGTCAAAAGTTGACTTATTGGGTCAATGGGGTGGCCATTAGGTCAAAAATTTACTATTCTAATCAAAATTGAATTTTTGGTCAAAAATTGACCTATTTGTCAATAGGTTTGCCATTGGCTCTAAGATTAACTATTTTTACAAAAGTTAACTTTTTGGTCAACAGTTAACATATTGGGTCAATGAGTTGGTCATTGGGTTAAGGATTGACCATTTTGTCCAAAGTAGACTTTTGGGTCGAAATTTGACTTATTGGGTCAATAATTGGTCACTAAGTCAAAAATTAATTATTTTGACTAAAATTGACTTTTTGGTCAAATGTTGACCTATTGGGTCAATGGGTTGGTCATTAGGTCAAGGTTTGACCATTTTGACCAAAGTTGACTTTTTTTTAAGAGATTGACTTATTGGATCAATAATAAGTCATTAGATCAAAAATTGACTATTTGGACCAAAATTGACTTTTTGGTCAAAATTTTACCTATTGGGTCAATGGGTTGGTTATTTGGTCAAGGATTGATCATTTTACCAAAGTTGACTTTTTGGTCAAAGTTGACCTATTGGGTCAAAGGGCTCGTCATTGGGTCAGAAATTGACCATTCTAACCAAAGTTGACATATTTGGTCAATAAGGTGATCAATTAGTCAAAAATTAATTATTTTGACCCAAATTAACTTTTTGGTGAAAAGTTAGTCGATTGGGCCAAGGAGTTGGTCATTGGGTCAAGGATTGATCATTTAGAACGAAGCTAACTTTTTGGTCAAAAGTTGACCTTTTGGGTCAATGGGTTTGTCATTGGGTCAAAATTTAACCATTTAGATGAAACTTTACTTTATGGTCAAAAGTTGACCTATTGAGTCAATGGGGTGGTCATTAGGTCAAGGATTGACCATTTTGACCAAAGTTGACTTTTTGGTAAAAAAGTTGACCTATTTGGACAATGGGTTGGTCATTCGGTCAAGGATTAACCATTTTGATCAAAGTTTACTTTTTAGTCAGAGAATGACTTATTGGGTCAAAAATTGATCATTAGGTCAAAAATTAACTATTTTGACGAAAAATGAGATTTTGGTCAAAAGTTTACCCATTAGGACATTAGGGTGGTCCTTAGGTCAGAAATTGTCCATTTTAACAAAAGTTAACTTTTTGGTCAAAAGTTGACTTATTGGGTCAATGGGGTGGCCATTAGATAATAAATTGACTATTTTGTCCAAAATTAAGTTTCTGGTCAATAGTTGAACTTTTAGGTCAATGGGTTGGTCATTGGGTCAAGAATTGAACATTTTGACCAAAGTTGACTTTTTGGTCAATAATGACATATTGGGCCAATGATTGGTCATTAGGTCAAAAATTAACTATTCTGACCAAAATTGATTTTTTTTAGAAGTTGTCCAATTGGGTCAATGTGTTGGTGACTGGGTCAAGGATTGATCATTTTGACGAAAGTTTACTTTTCTGTTAAAATCTGACCTATTGGGTCAATGGGTTGGTAAATGGGTCAGAAATTTCCATTTTGACCAAAATTGACTTTTAGGTAAAAGTTGTTCTATTAGGTCAACGGGGTGGTCATTAGGTCAAAAATTGACTAAATTTTCCAAAATCAACTTGTTGGTCCAAAGTTGACCTATTGGGTCAATGGGTTGGTCATTGGGTCAAGGATTGACCATTTTGACCAAAGTTGACTTTTTTGTCAAAAGTTGACCTATTGGGTTAATGGGGTGGTCATTAGGTCAAAAATTGACTAAGCTGACAAAATTGACTTTTAGTCAAAAATTGAACAATTGAGTCAATGGGTTGGTCATTGGGTCAAGATTGACCACTTTGACCAAAGTTGACTTTTTGGTCAAAAGTTCATCTATTGAGTCAATGGGTTGGTCAATGGGTCAAGGTTTGACCATTTTGACCAAAGTTGACTTTTTGGTCAGCGATTGGCTAATTGGGTAATTAATTGGTCATTAGGTCAAAATTTTAGTAATTAGACAAAAATTGACTTTTTGGTCAAAAGTTAATCTATTGGGTCAGTGGGTTGGTAAATGGGTCAAGGATTTATCATTTTGACGAAAGTTGGCTTTTTGGTCAAAAGTTGATGTATTGGGTCAATGGGTTAGCCATCGGGTCACGGATTGACCACTATGGCTAATGTTGACTTTTTGGTCAGTGATTGACTTATTAGGTCAATAAATCATCATTAGAATAAAAATTGACTATTTTGAACAAAATTTACTTTTTCGGTCAAAAGTTGACCTATTGGATTGATGAGTTTCTCATTAGGTCAAGATTTTACCATTTTGACTAAAGTTAACTTTCTGGTCAAAAGTTGACCTATTAGGTATGGGTTGGTCTTTGGGTCAATAATTCACAATTTTTACCAATGTTGACTTGCTAGTCAAACATTGACCTATTGGGTCAATGAGGTGTTCATTGGGTTAAGTATTAACCATTTTGACCAAAGTTGATATTTTGGTCAAAAGTTGACCTATTGGGTCAATAAGTTGGTCATTGGGACAAGGATTGACAATTTTGACCAAATTTACTTTTGGGTTAAAGATTGAATTTTTGGGTCAATAATTGGCCATTATGTCAAAAATTGATTATTTTGACCAAAATTAAATTTTTTAATCAAATGTTAAACTATTGGGTCAATGGGTTGGTCATTGGGTCAAGGATTGACCATTTTGACCAAAGTTGGCTTATTGGTCATTGATTGACTTATTTGGTCAATAAAAGGTCATTAGGTCAAAAATTGACTATTTTGACCAAAATTAACTTTTTGGTAAAAAGTTTACCTATTGGGTCAAAATGTTGGTCATTGGGTCAAGGATTGATCATTTTGACCAAAGTTGACTTTTTGGTCAAAAGTTGACCTATTGGGTCAATGGTTTGGTTGTTTGGTCAGAAATTGACCATTTAGACTGAAGTTGACTTTTTTGTCAAAAGTTGACATATTGGGTCAATGGGTTGGTCATTGGGTCAGAAATTGACCATTTTGACCAAACTTCAATTTTTAGTCAAAAGTCGATCTATTGAGTAATTGGGGTGGTCATTGGGTAAATGATTGATCATTTTGACCAAAGTTGAGTTTTTGATCAAAACTTGACCTATTGGGTCAATGGGTTGGTCATTTGGTCAAGGATTGACAATTTTGAGCAAAGTTGACTTTTTGGTCAAAGATTAACTTGTTATGTCAATAATTAGTCATTAGATTAAAAATTGACTAATTTGACCAAAATTGAATTTTTGGTCGAAGTTCACCCATTGGGTCAACGAGGTATCGTCATTAGGTCAGAAATTGACCATTTTGACTAAAGTTGACTTTTTGGTTAAAAGTTGATTTATTGGGTCAATGGGGTAGCCATTAGCTCAAAAATTGATAACGTTGATCAAAATTGATTTTTTGGTCAAAAGTTGACATATTGACTTTTTGGTCACTAGGTTTGTCATTGGCTCAAAGATTGACCATTTTGACCAAAGTTGACTTTTTGGTCAAAAGATGACCTATTGGGTCAATAGGTTGGTTATTTGGTTAAGGATTGACCATTATGACCAAACTTTTTGGTCTGAGATTGACTTATTGGGTAAAAATTGGTTATTAGGTCAAAAATTGACTATTTTGACCAAAATTAAATTTTTTGTCAAAAGTTAACCCATTGGGTCAATGAGGTGGTCATTAAGTTAGAAATTGACCATTTTGACCAAAGTTGACTTTTTTGTTCTAAAGTCAACTTATTGGGTCAATGGGGTGGCCATTAGGGCAAAAATTACTATTTTGATCAAAATTGACTTTTTGGTCAAAAGTTGACTTATTGATCAATAGGTTTGTCATTGCCTCAAAGATTGACCATTTTGACTAAAAATTCACTAAAGTTGACTTTTTAGTCAAAGGTTGACCTATTGGGTCAATGGGTTGGCCATTGGGTCAAGGATTGACCATTTTGACCAAAGTTAACTTTTGGGTCGAAGATTGACTTATTGGGTCAATAATTGGTCATTAGATAAAAAATTGTCCTTTTGGCCAAATGTTAATCTATTGGGTCAAAGGTTTAGTGATTGGGTTAAGGATTGACCATTTTGACCAAACTTGACTTTTTGGTCAGAGATTGACTTATTGGGTCAATAATAGGTCATTAGATCAAAAATGGAATATTTGGACCAAAATTGAATTTTTGGTCAAAAGTATACCTAGTAAGTCAATGGGTTGGTTATTGGGTCAAGGATTGATCATTTTTCCAAAGTTTACTTTTTGGTTAAAAGTTGACCTGTTGGGTCGATGGGTTCGTCATTGGACAAGAAATTAACCATTTTAACTAAAGTTGACATATTTGGTAAACGAGGTGGTCATTTAGTCAAAAATTGACTATTTTGACCCAAATTGACTTTTTGGTGAAAAGTTGGTCGATTGGGTCAATGAGTTGGTCTTTAGACAAGGATCGACCATTTAGAACGAAGCTGACTTTTTGGTCAAAAGTTGACCTATTGGGTCAATGGGTTGGTCATTAGGTCAGAAATTGACCATTTTGGCCAAACTTCACATTTTGGTCAAAATTTGACCAATTGGGTCAATGGGATGGTCATTAGGTTAAGGATTGACCATTTTGACCAAAGATGACTTTTTGGTCAAAAGCTAACCTATTGGGCCAATGGGTTGGTCATTGAGTCAATGATTGATCATTTTGACCAAAGTTTACTTTTAGTCGAAGATTGACTTATTGGGTCAAAAATTGATCATTAGGTCAAAAATTGACTATTTTGACGAAAAATGAATTTTTGGTCAAAAGTTTACCCATTGGGTCATTGGGGTGGTCATTGGGTCAGAAATTGACAATTTTAACAAAAGTTAACTTTTTGGTCAAAAGTTGACCTATTGGGTCAATTGGGTGACTATTTGAGTAAAAATTAACAATTTTGTCCAAAACTAAGTTTGTGATCAAAAGTTGACCGTTTGGGTCAATGGGGTGGTCATTAGGTCAAGGATTAACCATTTTGACCAAAGTTAACTTTTTGGTCAATAGTGACCTATTGGGTTAATGGGTCGGTCATTGGGTCAAGGAGTGACCATTTTGACCAAAGTTTACTTTTTAGTGAGAGATTGACTTATTGTGTCAAAATTTGGTCAACAGGTCAAAAATTGACTATTTTGACGAAAAAGGAATTTTTGTTCAAAAGTTTACCCAATGGGTCATTGAGGAGGTCATTGGGTCAGAAATTGACCATTTTAACAAAAGTTAACTTTTTGGTCAAAAGTTGACCTATTGGGTTATTGGGTTGGCCATTTAAGTAAAAATTGACAATTTTGTCCAAAACTAAGTTTTTGGTCAAAAGTTGACCTTTTGGGTCGATAGGGTGGTCATTAGGTCAAAGATTGACCATTTTGACCAAAGTTGACTTTTTGGTCAATTGTGACCTGTTGGGTCAATTAGTTGGTCATTGGGTCAAGGATTGACCTTTTTGACCAAAATTTACATTTTAGTCAGAGATTGACTTAATTGGTCAAATTTTGGTCATTAGGTCAAAAATTGACTATTTTGAAGAAAAATGAATTTTTGGTCAAAATTTTACCCATTGGGTCATTGGGCAGGTCATTGGTTCAGAAATTTACCATTTTAACAAAAGTATACTTTTTGGCCAAAAGTTGACCTATTGGGTCAATGGGGTGGCCATTAGATCAAAAATTAACTATTTTGTCCAAAATTTAGTTTTTGGACAAAAGTTAACCTTTTGGGTTAATAGGTTGTACAATGGGTCAAGGATTGAACATTTTGACCAAAGTTGACTTTTTCGTCAATAGTGACTTATTGGGTCAATGATTGGTCATTAGGTCAAAAATTAACTATTTTGACCAAAATTGACTTTTTTTCAAAAGTTATCCTATTGGGTCAATGTGTTGGTCATTGGGTCAAGGATTTACCATTTTGACCAAAGTTAACTTTTCTGTTAAAAGCTGGCCTATTGGGTCCATTTTGACAAAAAATGACTTTTAGGAAAAAGTTGTTCTATTGGGGCAATGGGATAGTCATTAGGTCAAAAATTGACTAAATTGTCCAAAATTAACTTGTTGGTCAAAAGTTGACCAATTGGGTCAATGGGTTGGTCATTGAGTCAAGGATTGACCTTTTTGACCAAAGTCTTTTTGGTCAAAAGTTGACCTATTGGGTCAATGGGTTGGTCATTGGGTCAAGGATTGACCATTTTAATGAAAGTTGACATTTTGGTTAGAGATTGACTAATTGGGTCAATAATTGGTCATTAGGTCAAAAATTAACTATTTTGACAAAGATTGACTTTGTGGTCAAAAGTTTATCTATTGGGTTAGTGGGTTGGTCAATGGGTCAAAGATTACAATTTTGACCCAAGTTGACTTTTTGGTTAAAAGTTGACCTATTGGGTCAATAGTTTGCTCATTTGGTCAAGGATTGACCATTATGACTAATGTTGACTTTTAGGTCAGAGATTGACTTATTCGGTCAATAATTGGTCATTGCTCACAAATTGTCTATTTTTTATCAAAATTAACTTTTTTTCCAAAAGTTGTCTAATTGGGTCAATGGGTTGGTCATTGGGTCAAGAATTGACCAATTTGACCAAAGTTAATTTTCACGTCAAAAGTGAACCAAGTGGGTCAATGAGTTGGTCATTGGGTGAGTAATTGACCATTTTGACCAAAGTAGACTTTTTGATCAAAAGTTGACCTATTGGGTCAATGAGGTGGTCATTAGATTAAAAATTGACTATTTTAACCAAAATTAACTTTTTGGTTAAAAGTTGACCTATTGGATAAATGGGTTAGTCATTGGGTCAAGGATTGATCATTTTGACCAAAGTTGACTTTTTGGTCAAAAGTTGACACAGTGGGTCAATGGGTTGGTCATTGGGTCAAGGATGGACCATTTTCACCAAAGTTGACTTTTTTGGTCAATAATTGGTCATTAGGTCAAAAAAACTTATTATTTTGACCAAAATTTAATTATTAGTCAAAAGTTGACCCATTGGGTAAATGGGGTGGTCATTGGGTCAATAATTGGCCATGTTGACCAAAATTGATTTTTTGGTAAAAAGTTGACCTATTCGGTCAGTGGGGTGGTAATTAGGTCCAAAATTAACTTTTTTTGTCAAAGGTTGACCTATTGGGTCAACGATTGATCATTTAGACCAATGTTGACTTTTTGGTCAAAAGTTGACCTATTTGGTCAATAGGTTGGTCGTTGGGTCAAAAATTGACCATTTTGACCAAAGTTAACTTTTTTGTCAAAATTTGACCTATTAGGTCAATAGGGTGGTCATTAGGTCAAAAATTGACTATATTGACCAAAATAGACTTTTTGGTCAAAAGTTGACCTATTGGGTTAGTGGGTTGATCATTGGGTCAAGGATTGACCATTTTGACCAAAGTTGATTTTTTGGTCGAAAGTTAACCTGTTGGGTCAATGGGTTGGTCTTGGGTCAAGGATTGACCACTTTGACTAAAGTTGACATTTTTATCTGAGATTGACTTATTGGGTCAATAATTTGTCATTATGTCAAAAATTGACAGTTTTGACCAAAATTAAATTTTTGTTTAAAAGTTGACCCATTGGGTCAATGAGGTAGTCATTGGGTCAGAAATTGACCATTTTGACTAAAGTTGACTTTCTTGTCAAAAGTTGATTTATTGTGTTAAAGGGATGGCCATTAGGTTAAAGGTTGACTATTTCGACCGAAATTGACTTTTTGGTCAAAAGTTGACCTATTGGGTCATAGGTTTGTCATTGGGTCAAAGATTGGCCGTTTTGACCAAAGTTGCCTTTTTTGGTCAAAAGTTGACCTACTGGGTCATAGGTTTGTCATTGGGTCAAAGATTGACCATTTTGATCAAAGTTAACTTTTTGGTCAAAAGTTGACGTATTGGGTCAATGGGTCGGTCATTGGGACAAGGCTTAACCATTGTGTCAATGAGGTGGTCATTGGGTCAGAAATTGACCATTTTGATCAAAGGTTGACTTTTTAGTCAAAAGTGGACCTATTTGGTCAATGTGGTGCTCATTGGGTCGAGAATTGACCATTTTGACCAAAGTTGACTTTTGGGTCAAAAGTTGACTTATTGGGTCAATGGGTTGGTCATTTGGTCAAGTATTGTCCATTTTGACCAAAGTTGACTTTTTAGTCAGAGATTGACTTATTGGGTTAATAATTGCTCGTTAGGTCAAAATTTGATTATTTTGACCAAAATTGAATTTTTGGTCAAAAGTTGACCCATTGGGTCAATGAGGTAGCCATTGGGTCAGATGTTGACCTTTTTACTAATGTTGACTTTTTGGTCAAAAGTTAACTTATCGGTCAATAGGGTGGCCATTAGGTCAAAATCGATTATTTTGATCAAAATTAACTTTGGTCAAAGTCGACTCTATTGGTCAATGGGTTTGTCATTTTGATCAAAGTTGACATTTTGGTCGAAATTTGCCCTATCGGGACAATGGGTTGGTAGTTGGGTCAGAAATCGATCATTTTTAACAAAGTTGATTTTTTTGGTTAAAAGTTGACCAATTGGTTCTGACCACCCATTAGGTCAAAATTGACTATATATACCAAAATAGACTTTTTGGTCAATATAGTCAACTTATTGGGTCAATGGGTTGGTCATTGGGTCAAGAATTGAGCATTTTGACCAAAGTTGAGTTTTTGGTCAAACGTTGACCTGTTGGATCAATGGATTGGTCATTGGGTCAAGGATTAATCATTTTGACCAATGTTGATTTTTTGGTCTGAGATTGACATATTAGGTCAATAATTGGTCATTAAGTCAAAAATTGACTATTTTGCCCAAAATTAACTTCTTGTTCTAAAGTTGACCTAATGTGCGTTGCTCATTAGGTCAAGGATTGACCATTTTTACCAAAGTTGGCTTTTTGTTAATAAATTAACTTATTGGGTAAATAATAGGTCATTAGATCAAAAATTAACCTTTTCTGACCAAAATTGACTTTTCAGTAAAAAGTTTACCTATTGGGTCGATAATTTGGTCATTGGGTCAAGGATTAATTATTTTGACCAAAGTTGATATTTTGGTCAAATGTTGACCTTTTCGGTCAATGGGTTGGTCGTTGAGTCAAAAATTGACCATTTAGACTAAAGTTAACTCTTTTGTCAAAAGTTGACCAATGAGTCAATGGGTTGGTCTTTAGGTCAGAATTAACCAATTTCACCAAACATAACTTTTTGGTCAAAAGTTGACCTTTTGGGTAATTGGGGTGGTCATTAGGTCAAGGATTGACCATTATGACCAAAGTTAACTTTTTGGTCAAAAGTTGACCTATTGGGTCAAGGGGTTGTTCATTAGGTCAAGAATTGACCATTTTGAGCAAACTTTACTTTTTGGCTAGAGATTGACTTATTGGGTCAAAAAGTGGACATTAGGTAAAAAATTGACTATTTTTACCAAAATTGAATTTTTTGTCAAAAGTTGACCCATTGGGTCAATGGGGTGGTCATTGGGTCAATGGGGTGGTCATTGGGTCAGAAATCGACCATTTTAACATAAGTTGAATTTTTGGTCAAAAGTTTACATATTAGGTCAATGGGGTGGCCATTAGGTCAAAAATTGACTATTTTGACCAAAAATGACTTTTTTGTCAAAAGTTTACCTATTGGGTCAATGGATTGGTCATTGGGTCAAGAATTGACCATATTGACCAAATTTGACTTTTTGGTCAAAAATTGTCCTATTAGGTTAATGGGTTGGTCATTGGTTCAAGGATTGACCATTTTGACTAATGTTAACTTTTTGGTAAGAGATTGACTTATCAAGTAAATAATTGGTCTTCAAGGAAAAAATTGACTATTTTGATAAAAATTGACTTTTTAGTCAAAGGTTGACCTATTAGGTCAATGGGTTGAGCATTGGGTCAATAATTGACCATATTGACAAAAGTTGACTTTTTGGTTAAAAGTTGAACTATTTTGTTAATGGGGTGGTCATTGGGTCAAAAATTGGCAATTTTGACAAAAGTTGACTTTTTGGTCAAAAGTTGACCATTGGGTCAAAGGATTGATGATTGGGTCAAGGATTGACCATTATGATCAACGTTGGCTTTTTTGTCAGAGTTTGACTTTTTGGGTCCATAATTGGTCATTAGGTCAAAAATTGACTATTTTGACCAAAATTGACTTTTTGGTCAAAAGTTGTCATATTTGGTTAATGAGTTGATCATTGGGTCAAGAATTCACCATTTCGACCAAAGTTGACTTTTTGGTTAAAAGCTAATCTATCAGGTCAATGTGTTGGTCTTCAGGTCAGTAATTGATCATTTAGACCAAAGTTGACTTTTTCGTCGAAAGTTGACCTATTGGGTCAATCGGGTGCTCATTAGGTTAAAAATTATCTATTCTGACCAAAGTTGACTTTTTGTTCAAAAGTTTACCTATACGGTCAATGGGTTGGTCAATGGGTCAAGGATTGAAAATTTTGACCAAAGTTGACTTTTTAGTCAGATATTGACTTATTGGGTCAATAATTGGTCATTAGGTTAAAAATTGACTATTTTGACCAAAATTGAATTTTTGGTCAAATGTTGACCCATTGGGTCAATGCGGTGGTTATTGGGTTAGAAATTGACCATTTTGATCAAAGTTGACTTTTTGGTCAAAAGTTGCCTTAATGTGTCAATGGGGTGGTCATTAGGTAAATAATTGGCTACTTTGACCAAATTGACTTATTGGTCAAAAGTTGACATATTGAGTCAATGGGCTGGTCATTGGGTCAAACATTGACCATTTTGACCAAATTGACTTTTTGCTTCAAAGTTGACCTATTGGGTTAATGGGTTGGTCGTTAGGTCAATGACTGACCATTTTAATCAAAGTTGACTTTTTGGTCAAAGATTGACTTATTCGGTCAATAATTGTTCATTAAGTCAAAATTTAACTATTTTGACCAAAATTGACTTTTTATTCAGGAATTGACCTATGGGTCAATGTGTTGGTCATTGGGTCGAGGATTGAAAATTCGAGCAATGCGAGTTTTTGGACAAAAGTTGACCTATTGGGTCAATGTGTTGGTCATTGGGTCAAAAATTGACCATTTTGACCAAACTTGACTTTTTGGTCAAAAATTGACCTAATGGGTCAAGGGGGTGGTCATTAGGTCAAGGGTTGACCATTTTGACCAAAATTTACATTTTGGTCAAAGTTAACCTATTGGGTAAATGGGTTGATCATTGGGTCAAGGATTGACCATTTGACCAAAGTTTACTTTTTGGTTAGAGATTAACTTATTGGGTAAAAATTTGACTATTTTGACCAAAATTGAATTTTTGGTCGAAAGTTGACTCATCAGGTCAATGGGTTGGTTATTTGGTCATAAATTGACAATTTTGACCAAAGTTGACTTTTTAGTCAAAGGTTGACCGATTCGGTCAATGGGGTGGCCATTAGGTCAAAAATTGACTATTTGACCAAAGTTGATTTTTTTGTCAAAAGTTGACCTATTAGGTCAATGGGTTGGTCATTGCGCCAAGGATTGACCATTTTGACCAAATTTGACTTTTTGGTCAAATGTTCTCCTATTGGGTCTATGGTTGGTCATTGATCAAGATTAATCATTTTGACCGAAGTTCACTTTTTGATAAGAGATTGACTTATTGGGTCAATAACTGGTCTTTAGGTAAAAAATTGATTATTTTGACCAAAATTGACTTTTTAGTCAAAGTTGACCTATTAGGTCAATGGGTTGGTCATTGGTCAATGATTGACCATTTTAACCAAAGTTAACTTTTTGGTCAAAAGTTGACCTATTGGGTTAATGGGGTTGTCATTAGGTCAAAAATTGTCTATTTTGATCAAAATTAACTTTTTAGTCAAAAGTTGACCTATTGAGTCATTGGGTCAAAGATTGACCATTTTGACTAAAGTTAACTTTTTGGTCAAAAGTTGAACTATTAGGTCAATGGGTTTGTTACTGGGTCTAGGATTGACCATTTTGATCAATGTTGACTTTTAGGTCAGAGATTGACCTATTGTGTTAATAGTTGGTCAATAGGTCAAAAAATGACTATTTCGACCAAAATTGACTTTTTGGTCAAAAGTTGTCCTATTGGGTCAATGAGTTGATAATTGGGTCAAGATTGTCCATTTTCACTAAAGTTGACTTTTTGGTCAAAAGTTGACCTATTGAGTGTAATTAACTATTTTGACCAAAGTTGACTTTTTGGTCAAAATTTGACCTATTGGTTCAGTGGGTTGGTCATTGGGTGAAGGATTGACCATTTTAACCAACGTTGACTTTTTTGTCAGAGATTGACTTATAAGGTCAATAACTGGTTATTAGGTCGAAAATTAACTATTTTGACCAAAATTGATTTTTTTGTCAAATGTTGACCCATTGGGTTAATGGAGTGGTCATTAGGTCAGAAACTGACCATTTTGACCAAAGTTGACTTTTTGGTCAAAAGTTGGCCTAATAGGTCAATGGGGTGGCCATTATGTCAAAAATTGATTATTTTGATCAAAATTGACTTATTGGTCAAAAGTTGATATATTGGGTCAATGGGTTGGTCTTTAGGTTAAAGATTGATCATTTTGACCAATGTTAACTTTTCGTTTAAAAGTTGACCTATTGGGTCAACTGGTTTGTCGTTAGGTCAATGATTGACCATTTTGACCAAAGTTGACTTTTTGGTCAAAGATTGACTTATTGGGTCAATAATTGGTCCTTAGGTCAAAATTTTATTATTTTGACCAAAATTTACTTTTTGTTCAAAAGTTGACCTATCGGGTCAATGTGTTGGCCATTGGCTCAAGGATTGACCATTTTGACTGAAGTTGACTTTTTGGTCAAAAGCCGACCTATTGGCTAAATGGGTTGGTCATTGGGCCACAAATTGACCATTTTAACCAAACTTGACATTTTGGTTAAAAGTTGACCTATTAGGTAAATGGGGTGGTCATTGGGTCAAGATTGACCATTTTGACCAATGTTGACTATTTGGTCAAAAGTTGAACTATTGAGTTTATGTGTTCGTCATTGGGTCAGAAATTGACAATTTTGACCAAAGTTGACTTTTTCGTCAAAAATTGACCTATTAGGTCAATGAGGTGTTCATTGGGTCAAGGATTGATAATTTTGACCAAAGTTGAGTTTTTGTCAAAAGTTGACCTATTGAGTCAAAAGGTTGGTCATTTGGTCAAGGATTGACCATTTTGACCAAAATTGACTTTCCGGTCAGAGATTGACTTATTAGGTCAATAATTGGTAATTAGGTCAAAAATTGACTATTTTGACCAAAATTAAATTTTTAATCTAAAGTTGACCTATAGTCAATGAAGTTGTCATTAGGTCAGAAATTGATCATTTTGACGAAAGTTTACTTTTTTGTCAAAATTTGACTTATTGGGCCAATGAAGTGACTATTATATCCAAAATTGACTATTTTATTTAAAATTGACTTTTTGGTCAAAAAATTGACCAATTAGTCAGTAGGTTTGTCGTTGGCTCAAAGATTGACCATTTTTGCCAAAGTTAACTTTTTGTTCAAAAGTTGACCTATTGGGTATAATGGGTTGGTCGTTGGGTCAAGGATTGACCATTTTGTCTGAGGTTGACTTTTGGGTCCAAGATTGACTTATTGGTTCAATGATTAGTACTAGGTCAAAAATTAATTATTTTGACCAAAATTGACTTTTTGGTCAAAAGTTAACCTATTGGGTCAATGGGTTGCTCAATGGGTCAAGGTTTGACCATTTTGACCAAAGTTGACTTTTTGGTCAGAGATTGAGTTATTGGGTCAATAATAGGTCATTAGATCAAAATTTGACTATTTTGATCAAAATTGACTTTTTGGTCGAAAGTTTACCTATTGGGTCAATGGGATGGTTATTGGGTCAAGGATTGTACATTTTACCAAAGTTGAGTTTTTGGTCTAAAGATGACCTATTGGGTCAAAGGGTTCGTCGTTGAATCAGAAATTGACCATTGTAACCAAAGTTGACATATTTGGTCAATGAGGTGGTCATTTGGTCAAAAATTGACTATTTTGACGCAACTTGACTTTTTGGTTTAAAGTTCGTCGATTGTGTCAATGAGTTGGTCATTAGGTCAAGGATTGAACATTTAGAACGAAGCTGACTTTTTGGCCAAAGTTGACCTATTAGGTCAATGGCTTAGTCATTGGGTCAGAAATTGACAATTTAGACCAAACTTCACTTTTTGGTCAAAAGTTGACCTATTGGGTCAACTGGGTGTTCATTAGGTCAAGGACCACTTTACCAACATTGTCTTTTTGGTCAAAACTTGACTTATTCTGTCAATGCGTTGGTCATTGGGTCAAGGATTGACCATTTTTTGCCAAAGTTTACTTTTTAGTCAGAGATTGACTTATTGGGTCAAAAATCGGTCATTAGGTCAAAAATTGACTATTTTGACCAACGTTGACTTTTTTGGTCAAAGGTTGGCCGATTGGGCCAATGGGGTAGACATTAGATCAAAAATTGATTATTTTATCCAAAATTGTGTTTTTGGTTAAAATGTTCACCTTTTGGGTCATTGGGTCAAAGATTGACCAATTTGACCAAAGTTGACTTTTTGGTAAGAGATTGACTTATTGGGTTGAAAATTGGTCATTAGTTAAAAAATTGACTATTTTGACCAAAACTGAATTATTTGTCAAAAGTTGACCCATTGGGTCAATCGGGTGGTCATTGGGTCAATAATTGGCCATTTTGATTAAAGTTGATTTTTTGGTAAAAAGTTGACCTATTGGGTCAATGGGGTGGTAATAAGGTCAAAAATTGACTACTTTGACCAAAATTGACTTTTTTTTCAAAGGTTGACCTATTAGGTCAAGGATTGATCATTTAGACCAAAGTAGACTTTTTGGTCAAAAATTGACCTATCTGGTCAATGGGTTGGTCGTTTCGTCGGAAATTGACCATTTTCACCAAAGTTGAATTTTTGGTCAAAAGTTGACCGATTATGTTAATGAGGTGGTCATTAGGTCAAAAATTAACTATATTGAATAAAATCGACTTTTTGGTCAAAAATTGACCTATTCGGTCAATGGGTTGTCATTGGGTCAAGGATTGACCATTTTGACCAATGTTGATTTTTTGGTTAAAAGTTGACCTGTTGAATCAATGGGTTGGTCATTGGGTCAAGGATTGACCATTTTGACTAAAGTTGACTTTTTGGTCAGAGATTGACTTATTGGGTCAATAATTGGTCATTAGGTCAAAAATTGACAATTTTGACCAAAATTGAATTTTGGTCAAACGTTTACCCATTGGGTCAATGAGGTGGTTATTGGGTCAGAAATTGACCATTTTGAACAATGTTGACTTTCTTGGTCAAAATAGTCAATTTGTGGTCATTGGGCCAAGGATTGACCATTATAACCAATGTTGACTTTTTGGTCAGAGATTGACTTATTGGGTCAATAATTGGTCATTAGGTCTAAAATAGACTATTTTGACCAAAATTGTCTATGGTCAAAATGGTCAATCCTTGACCCAATGACCAATCCATTGACCCAATAAGTCAACTTTTGACCAAGAAATCAACTTCGGTCTAAATGGACAATTTCTGACCCAATGACCAAACCATTGACCCAATAGAGCAACTTTTAACCAAAAAGTCAACTTCGGTCGAAATGGTAAATCCTTGACCAAATGACCAACCCATTGACCCAATCTGCCAACTTTTCCCCAAAGAGTCAATTTTGGTCAAAATAGTCAATCTTTTACCTAATGACCACCTCATTGACCAAATAGGTCAACGTTGGTTAAAATGGTCAATTTCTGGCCCAATGATCCCCGATAGATATAAGTGCAATGGATGCCAAAAACTTGGTTCCGCTGGATAAATGCGCTGATGATTTAAGATATGAAAATAATGATTTTATAATATGGGATACTGCGCAAGTATACGTATCGTTTATTAAGTAATATAAGACTTTCTGATTAAGCCCCGAGATATCAAACTCATAGGGAAAATGTGAAATATTTAAATGAATCAGAGAAATTATCTTTTTATTTTCTTTAATTATTTTCGAAAAAGTATGTCTTGATTTTGAAAAGTTTTGAAGGTTGATATGTCTTTTGAAATTTTCTTAATAAAAATGCAAAGCAAGAAATTAAAATTATAATAATTAATAACACTGGATGTAAAATACTATTAACTAGAATATCTTTTTCTTTCCTTTCATGAAGTAGTAATAATTCTTAAAGTATTGTTGTGGAAGTATTTAAATTTTTGTTGTGACAGATAGAAGCAAATGTGTTCTTTACCCTTACTTGGTTCTATAAAGAACATAGGTTAATTTGAAATTTATATTGTTTTGAACATGGTTAGGCAGGGAAGATACCAGTGTCTCACTCTAGAGTTCCCTCGATTCCCACCATCTGGGGGCTAACTTCTCATAACAAAACTCAAAACATCAAACCAAATTAAGGGGTTTTAGCCTGTCACACTAAAATCCTCTAATTTTACTACCTTTTATAAAAATATCTTCTAATATTACATTCAATTATATGGACTACAGTTCTCACCCATATAATTTCATGTGATTCTTACTAACTTTTATAAGACAATACCGCATTGGATCTTACATAATCTCAAGAAATTTTACAACTTAGCAGGCTAAATTAACAAGTAAACAAAGTTTTTAGAATCAATCTTCACAACTTCTTCCTACTTTTAAACACTTATACTTTCCACAACAATTCTCTTTAAATTAATTACTTCTCCATTTAAGAAAGAAAAAGATAAAGTAAACTACTTAGAATGCATTTAGAAAATACAAAAACACATTGATTTGAAATTAAAAAAAATAAGATAAATAATAAACGAAAACAAGTATTAATAAACTAAACAAAAGTAAACACTTATCTGAAAATCCTCTCCACAAGACTAAGGAAGTTCCTCTGAAACTTTGACTCTTCGCTAAACTATTTCTCAGAGCAAGTGTCCCAACTCTATTGACTCAGAATATAGACTTCAGAATTCAATAAAAACTAATCTAAAAGAAAGAAAAAAAGTGGGAAGAAGAATACTTCACTCCGACAATTTTCTCCTTTCTACTCTCTACTCCTACTCCAAATAAAAACTTTTAAAATGAAGTGGAAGAATAATGGAAGTACACTTCAAAATGCAGTGGAGGAGTCTCCTCAAATTGCCTCTCCTAAATCTTTCCTAAGACTCTCTTTATATAGTAAACCAAAAGCTGCCTTGGTGTCTCTTCAAAATGTGTCTAGATTCAATGTATCTACAAAGGAACGCACCCCTTCATTCAAACTTTCCGCCCAAAGGAAGTTATGGACGTTACCACCAAGAGTTGCATCCCATCTCCTTTGAAATTGGTGCCAAATCCTTTTGAATCTCGATTTTTAACGACGCTTAGCCGCCAGTGCCAAACTTTTTATTTTTCATTTTTTTGCTCCATATTTGATCCAATTTTGCTCCTTTCATCATGACCATCCATTTTCATCATACCTGCAAAAAACACAAAATACCTTCGATAAAGTACAATATCATTAAAAATAGGTATAAAAATGTGCATAAAAATACTATATATTTTAGGTGTATCAAAATCCCCCAAACTTAAAATGTTACTTGTCCTCAAGTGACAGTTAATCTCATAGATCATTTTAGCATGCAAATTATGTAATGAGGATCATAGGAAGATAACAAAATTTTGTTATAGAAATGGAATAGTCCAATTTAGAAAAAATTTCAGAAATTAAAACCAACATAAAGTTTAGAAAGTTCTTAAGTAAAAGAAAATGATAAATATAAGTCTCTATCTATTTCAGAAATATTTGTAGATTTTTCAAAATATAGGATTAAAACATTTATTTTTCAAACTTAAAAATCTTTATTTGAAAACTAAATTTACTTACTATATTACAACTTTAAGCTTTAGATTTTCTTTGAACTTATATCTTAAACTTTAGGTATGAAACCAATTTTTGATTAGGCCCTTAAATCCTCAAGCTTCTCCACCTTTTTCATATACTAGATATTTCACTTCTTTTTTTTTATAAGGCAAGGAATACTATATCTAGATAGACCTTTAATGATTTTGAATTCCATCCTTCCATTTAAAATAAAGATCAGATATACATCTTTCACTTAGAAATCATAATAATATTATCTGAAAATTACTCTTCAATAAAAGAAATTTAAGCTTTAAAGAATAAAAGTCAAATCTTCTATTTATCCAAAAATACAAAACTTCTTACTAAAGAAAGTTTAACGTTATTTACACTTCTTCATTAAGAAAAATTTAACTTTAATTTTTTCATGATTAATATAAATTTTAACTAAATTCTTTTATTCATTTCTATATTCAAAATTTTGTTCCCCTAATAAAACTTCATGTACATAATTGTTCTCAATCAAAAATAAGATTTATTTTTAAGTATTCTTGAGAATCAAATAAAATTTTAGGTTTTTGAAAATCTTTGTTTTTAAAATCCCCCTAAACTTTAAATTTTTAATTAAGATAAAACATTTAAGCATAAGAAATGATACATGGGTGAGAAATAAAAACTGACATATCATGCTTGCGGGAATTTTTAATATCCTAATATGCAAGTATAACAATTTAAATACAGGAGTAAAATGAAATCAAATATTGTTTGTCAAAACATTTTTCTTCTTTTTTTTATAATAATAAGAAAATTAAAAATTTCAGAAGACTTCTACAGTAGTGGAGGTTCTCAAAGCAAATACTCACCAATTAAAATAACACACTGATATAGATAACAGATGATAGTGGAATTTAAAGAATTTGAAACATGTAGTTTTCCTAAGTAGAAGTTTCTAATAGTGGTTTATAATTTCCTAACAGTTTTTGAAATTAAAAAATACATATTACTAAAAACTCTGACATAACATACAAATAAAAACATTTACTATTACACACTACCACACAACAACATATAAATCTACAATAAAACAACAACAATACCTGAATATGCATAACAGATAAACAGTACAACTACAATTTGCATACTATCAAGGTTCACATCACAACACAATCATCAAACAAAATACTAGATAAAGTACACAGTGACATAACACATCAATATAACAACTAAAACAAACAACATACATCTACTCTTCATCCTCATCATCATCATCAACTTTTGACAAAAAAGTCAACTTTGGTCAAAATGGTTAATTTTTGACCCAATAACTACCTCATTGACCCAATGGGCCAACTTTTGACCAAAAATTCAATTTTGGTCGAAATAGTTAATTTTTTACCCAATGACCAATTATTGACCCAACAAGTCAATCCCTGACAAAAAAGTTAACTTTGGTCAAAATGGTCAATCCTTGACCAAATGATAGACCCATTGACCCAATAGGTCAACATTTGACCAAAAATTCAACTTTGGTCAAAATGGTCAATCCTTAACTCAATGAAGACCCCATTCATCTAATAAGTGAACTTTTGACCAAAAAGTCAACTTTGGTCAAAATTGTCAATTACTCACCCAATGACCAATCCATTGACCCAATAAGTCAATCTCTGACCAAAAAGTTAACTTTGGTCAAAATGGTCAATCCTTAACCCAATGACCAACTCATTGATCCAATAAGTCAACTTTTGATCAAAAAGTTAATATTGGTCAAAATGGTAATTCCTTGACCTAATGACCACCCCATTGACCCAATAAGTCAACTTTTGACCAAAAATTCAAGTTTGGTCTAAGTGGTCAAATTCTAACTCAATGACCAACCCATTGACGCAAAAATTCAACTTTTAACCAAAAAATCAACATCGGTCTAAAAGGTCAATTTTTGAACCAATGACCAACTCATTGACCCAATAGGTTAACTTTTGACCAAAAAGACAACTTCCTTCAAAATGGTAAATGCTAGACTAAATGACCAACCCATTGACCCAATCTGCTAACTCTTCACCAAAGAGTCAATTTTGGTCAAAATAGGCAATTTTTGACTTAATGATCACCTCATTGACCAAATAGGTCAACATTGATAAAAATGGTCAATTTCTGAGCCAACGACCAACATGTCGACCCAATAGGTCAACTTTTAACCAATGAGTCAACTTTGGTCAAAATGATCAATCCTTGACCCAATAACCAACCCATATAACCATTAGGTAAACTTTTGGCCAAAAAGTCATCTTTGGTTAAAATAGCCAATTTTTGATCTAATGACCTACTATTGACCCAATAAGTCCATCTCTGACCAAAAAGTCAATTTTGGTTAAAATAATTAATTTTTGACCTAACGACCAATTATTGACCCAATAAATCAATCTTTGACCAAAAGTCAACATTGGGCGAAATGGTTAATCCTTGACCCAATGACCTACCCATTGACCCAATAGGTCAACTTTTGATCAAAAAGTCAACTTTGGTCAAAATGGTCAATCTTTGAGCCAAATACATACCTATGAAAAATGGTCAACTTTTGACCAAAAAGTTAATTTTGATCGAAATAGTTAATTTTTGACCTGATGGCCACCCCATTGACCACCCAATAAGTCAAGTTTTGTCCGTAAAGTCAACTCTGGTCAAAATGGTCAATTTCTGACTCAATGAGCACCGCATTGACCCAATGGGTCAACTTTTGACCAAAAGTTCATATTTAGTTTAAATAGTCAATTTTTGACCTAATGACAATTATTGACCCAACAAGTCAATCTCTGACCAAAAAATCAATTTTGGTCAAAATCATCAATCCATGACCAAATGACCAACCCATTGACCCAATAAGTCAACTTTTGACTAAAAAGTAAACCTTGGTCAAAATTGTCACATTACTGACCCAATGGCAACCCATTGACCCAAAAGGTCAACTTTTGACCAAAAAGTCAACTTTGGTCAAAATAGTCAATTCTTGACCTAATGACATATTATTGACCCAATAAGTCAATCTTTGACAAAAAAGTCAACATTAGTCGTAATGGTCAATCCTTGACCCAATGACCAAGCCATTGACCCAATTGGTCAACTTTTGACCAAAAAGTCAACTTTGGTCAAAATGGTAAATCCTCGAGCCATTGACTAAGACAATGACCTAATAGATTAACTTTTGACAAAAAAGTCAATTTTTGTAAAATAGTCAATTTTTGACCTAATGACCAATTATTGACCCAATTAGTTAATCTCTGACCAAAAAGTCAACTTTGGTCAAAATTGTCAATCCATGACCCAATGCCCAACCCATTGACCCAATAGGTTATCTTTTGACCAAAAATTCAACTTTGTCCAAAATGGTCAATCATTGATCCAATGACCAACCCGTTGACCCAATATGTCAACTTTGGACAAAAAAGTCAACTTTGGTCAGTTTATTCAAATTTTTACCTAATGACCACCCCATTGATCCAATTGGTCAACTTTTGACCAAAAAAGTCAAGTTTGGTCAAAATGGTCAATTTCTGAACTAATAACAAACCCATTGACTCAATTGGTCAACTTTTAACCAAAAAGTCAACTTTTGTCAAAATGGTAATCCTTGAGCCATTGACCAGGACAATGACCCGGTAGATAATCTTTTGACCAAAAAGTCAATTTTTATCAAAATAGTCAATTTTTGACCTAATGACCAATTATTGACCCAATTAGGTAATCTCAGATCAAAAAGTCAACTTTGGTCAAAATGGTCAATCCATGACCCAATGACCAACCCATTGACCTAATAGGTTAACTTTTGAACAAAAAGTCAACTTTGGTCAAAATGGTCAATCGTTGACCCAATGACCAACCCGTTGACCCAATAGGTCAACTTTGGACCAAAAAGTTTGTTTTGGTCAGTTTAGTCAATTTCTTACCTAATGACAACCCCATTGACCCAATAGGTCAACTTTTGACCAAAAAGTCAAGTTTGGTCATATGATCAATTTTTGACCCAATGACCCACCCGTTGACCCAATAGGTTAGCTTTTGACAAAAAGTCAACTTTGGTCAAAATAGTCAATCCTTTACCCAATGACCAACACATTGAACCAATAGGTCAACTTTTGAACAAAAAGTTAATTTTGGTCAATAAAGTCAATTTTTGACCTAATGACCAATTATTGAACCAATAAGTCAATCTTTGACCAAAAAGTCAACTTTGGTCAAAATGGTCAACCATTGACCCAACGACCAACCCATTGACCCAATAGGTCAACTGTTCAACAAAAAGTCAACTTTTGTCAAAATGGTCAATCTTTGAATCAATGACCAACCCACTGAACTAATATTTTAAATTTTGAACTAAAATTCAATTATGGTTAAAACAGTCAATTTTTGACCTAATGGCCACCATATTGGCCCATTAGGTCAACTTTTGACCAAAAAGTCAAGTTTAGTCAAAATTGTCAATTTCTGACCCAGTGACCACCCCATTGACCAATAGGTCAACATTTGACCATAAATTCAATCTTGGTCAAAATACTCATTTTTGACCAAATGACCAATTATTGACCCGATAAGTCAATCTCTGACCAAAAAGTCAACTTTGGTCAAAATGGTCAATCCTTGACCCAATGACCAACCCATTGACCCAATAGGTTAACTTTTGACCAAAAAGTAAACTTTGGTCGAAATAGTTAATTTTTGACATAATGACCACCCCATTGACCCAATAGGTCAGCTTTTGACCAAAAAGTCAACTTTGGTCAAAATGGTCAAGTACTGACCCAATTACCAACACATTGACCCAATTGGTCAACTTTTGACCAAAAAGTCAACTTTAGTCAAAATGTATAATTCTTGACCAAATGATTAACTCATTGACCCAATATGACACCTTTTGACCAAAAAGTCAATTTTGGTCAAAATAGTCAATTTTTGACCTAATGACCAATTATTAACCCAATAAGTCAATCTCTGACAAAAAAGTCAACATTGGTCATAATGGTCAATCCATTACCCAATGACCAACCCACTGACCCAATATGTAACCTTTGAACAAAAAGTCCATTTTAGTCAAAATAGTCAAGTTTTGACCTAATGACCAATTATTGACCCATTAGTTAATCTTTGACCAAAAAGTCAACTTTGGTCAAAATGGTCAACTATTGACCCAACGACCAACCCATTATCCCAATAGGTCAAGTTTTAAACAAAAAGTCAACTTTTGTCAAAATGGTTAATCTTTGACCCAATGACCAACCCAAAGACCCCATATGCCAACTTTTGACCAAAATTGTCAATTTTGGTAAAAAATGTCAATTTTTGTCAAAATAGTCAACTTTTGACCTAATGACCAATTTTTGACCCAATTAGTTAATCTCTGACCAGAAAATCTACTTTGGTAAAAATGGTCAATCCATGTGCCAATGACCAACCCATTGACCCAATGGATTAACTTTTGACTAAAAAGTCAACTTTAGTCAAAATGTTCAATCATTGACCCAATGAACAACCCGTTGACCCAATAGTCGGTTTAGTCAATTTTTGACCTAATGACCACCCCATTGACCCAATAGGCCAACTTTTAACTTAAAAACCAAGTTTGGTCAAAATGGTCAATTTCTAACCCAATGAAGAACCCATTGACCCAATACGTTGGCTTTGACCAAAAGTCAACTTTGGTTAAAATTTCATTCCTTGACCCAATGACCAACACATTGACCCAATAGGTCAACTTTTGAACAAAAAGTAATTTTTAGTCATAATAGTCAATTTTTGACCTAATGACCAATTATTGACCCAATAAGTCAATCTTTGACCAAAAAGTCAACTTTGGTCAAAATGGTCAATCATTGATCCAACAGCTAACCCATTGACCTAATAGGACAACATTTAAACAAATAGTCAACTTTGGTCAAAATTGTAAATCTTTGACCCATTGACCAACCCACTAACCCAATGTCTACTTTTGACCAAAATAGGCAATTTTTGACCTAATGACCACCCATTGACACCTTAGCTCAACTTTTGACCAAAAAGTCAACTTTGGTCAAAATGGCCAATTTATGACCCAAAGTCTAGCCCATTGACCCAATGAGTCAACTTTTAACCAAAAAATTAATTTTCATCAAAATAGTCAGTTTTTTACCTGATGAACAAATATTGACCCAATAAGTCATTCTCTGACCAAAAAGTCAACTTGGTCAACATGGTTATCCTTCACCCAAAGACTCAATAGGTCAATTTTTGACCAAAAAGTCAGTTTTGGTAAAAATAATCAATTTTTGACCTAACAACCAACCCAATAACCCAGCAGAACAATTTTTGACCAAAAAGTCAGCTTTGGTCAAAATTGTCAATCATTTCCAAATGACCAAGCCATTGACCTAATATGACAACTTTTGACTAAAAAGTCAATTTTGGTCAAAATAGTTAATTTTGACCTAAAGACCAATTATTGACCCAATAGTCAATCTCTTACCAAAAAGTCAATTTTTTTCAAAATGGTCAATCCTTGACCCAATGACCAACCCATTAACCCATTAGGTCAACTTTTGACCAAAAGTCAAATTTTGTCATAATGGTCAATCCTTGATTCAATGACCAACACATTAACCCAATAGGAAAACTTTTGACCAAAAAGTCAATTTTATACAAGATAGTCAAGTTTTGACCTAAAAGCCACCCCATTAACCCAATAGGTCAAATTTTGACCAAAAGGTCAACTTTGGTCAAAATGGTCAATTTCTGACCCAATGACCACCCCCCCCGCCCCCGTTGGCCCAATAGGTCAACGTTTTACCAAAAATTCAATTTTGGTCAAAAAAATTAATTTTTGACTTAATGACCAATTTTTTACCAAACAAGTTAATCTCGGACCAAAAACTAAACTTTGATCAAAATGGTCGATACTTGACCCAATGACCAACCCATTTACCTAATAGGTCAACTTTAGTCAACATGGTCAATCCTTGACTTAATAACCATCCCATTTACTCAATAGGTCAACTTTAGAACAAAAAGTCATGTTTGGTTAAAATGGTCAATTTCTGACCCAATGACAAACCCATTAACCCAATAGGTCAACTTTTGACCAGAATGTCAACTCGGTCTAAATGGTCAAAATCTGACCCAATGACCAACCCATTGACCTAATAGGTCAACTTTTGACCAAAAATTCATCTTCAGTCTAAATGGTCAATCCTTGACCAAATGAACAACCCATTGACCTAATCGGCCAACTTTTCACCAAAAAGTTAATTTTGGTCAAAATAGTTAATTGTTGACCAAATGACAACTGCATTGCTCAAAAAGTTCAACTTTGGTTAAAATGATCAATTTCTGATACAACAACCAACTCATTGACCAAATATGTTAACTTTGGTCAAAATGACCAATCCTTGACCCAATGACCAATCCATTGACCCAATAGGTAAATATTTGACCAAAAAGTTAATTTTAGTCAAATAGTCAATTTTTTTTCTATTGACCTATTGGGTTAATGGGGTGGTCATTAGGTCAAAAATTGACTAAGCTGACCAAAATTGACTTTTTGTCAAAAATTGACCTATTGAGTCAATGGGTTGGTCATTGGGTCAAGATTGACCATTTTTACCAAAGTTGACTTTTTGGTCAAAAGTTCATCTATTGGGTCAATGGGTTGGTCAATGGGTCAAGGTTTGACCATTTTGACCAAAGTTGACTTTTTGGTCAGCGATTGACTAATTGGGTAAGTAATTGGTCATTAGGTGAAAATTTTAGTAATTAGACAAAAATTGACTTTTTGGTCAAAAGTTAATCTATCGGGTCAGTGGGTTGGTAAATGGGTCAAGGATTTATCATTTTGACCAAAGTTGGCTTTTTGGTCAAAAGTTGACGTATTGGGTCAATGGGTTGGCCATCGGGTCAAGGATTGACCATTATGGCTAATGTTGACTTTTTGGTCAGTGATTGACTTATTGGGTCAATAAATCATCATTAGAATAAAAATTGATTATTTTGAACAAAATTTACTTTTTCGGTCAAAAGTTGACATATTGGATTGATGAGTTTCTCATTAGGTCAAGATTTTACCATTTTGACTAAAGTTAACTTTCTGGTCAAAAGTTGACCTATTAGGTTAATGGGTTGGTCTTTGGGTCAATAATTCACAATTTTGACCAATGTTGACTTGCTGGTCAAGCGTTGACCTATTGGGTCAATGAGGTGTTCATTGGGTTAAGTATTAACTATTTTGACAAAGTTGACTTTTTGGTCAAAAGTTGAGCTATTGGGTCAATAAGTTGGTCATTGGGACAAGGATTGACTATTTTGACCAAATTTACTTTTGGGTTAAAGATTGAATTTTTGGGTCAGTAATTGGCCATTATGTCAAAAATTGATTATTTTGACCAAAATTAATTTTTTGGTCAAATGTTAAACTATTGGGTCAATGGGTTGGTCATTGGGTCAAGGATTGACCATTTTGACCGAAGTTAGCTTATTGGTCATTGATTGACTTATTTGGTCAATAAAAGGTCATTAGGTCAAAAATTGACTATTTTGACAAAAATTAACTTTTTGGTAAAAAGTTTGCCTATTGGGTCAATATGTTGGTCATTGGGTCAAGGATTGATCATTTTGACCAAAGTTGACTTTTTGGTCAAAAGTTGACCTATTGGGTCAATGGTTTGGTTGTTTGGTCAGAAATTAACCATTTAGACTGAAGTTGACTTTTTTTGTCAAAAGTTGACATATTGGGTCAATGGGTTGGTCATTGGGTCAGAAATTGACCATTTTGACCAAACTTGAATTTTTAGTCAAAAGTTGACCTATTGGGTAATTGGGGTGGTCATTGGGTCAATGATTGATCATTTTGACCAAAGTTGAGTTTTTGGTCAAAACTTGACCTATTGGGTCAAAGGGTTGGTCATTTGGTCAAGGATTGACAATTTTGAGCAAAGTTGACTTTTTGGTCAAAGATTAACTTATTATGTCAATAATTAGTCTTTAGATTAAAAATTGACTAGTTTGACCAAAATTGAATTTTTGGTCGAAAGTTCACCCATTGGGTCAATGAGGTTGTCATTAGGTCAGAAATTGACCATTTTGACTAAAGTTGACTTTTTGGTCAAAAGTTGATATATTGGGTCAATGGGGTAGCCATTAGCTCAGAAATTGATAATGTTGATCAAAATTGACTTTTTGGTCAAAAGTTGACATATTGACTTTTTTGGTCAATGGGTTTGTCATTGGCTCAAAGATTGACCATTTTGACCAAAGTTAACTTTTTGGTCAAAAGATGACCTATTGGGTCAATAGGTTGGTCATTTGGTCAAGGATTGACCATTTTGACCAAAGTTAAATTTTTGGTCAGAGATTGACTTATTGGGTAAATAATTGGTTATTAGGTTAAAAATTGACTATTTTGACCAAAATTGTATTTATTATCAAAAGTTAACCCATTGGGTCAATGAGGTGGTCATTAAGTTAGAAATTGACCATTTTGACCAAAGTTGACTTTTTTATTCAAAAGTCGACTTATTGGGTCAATGGGGTGGCCATTAGGTCAAAAATTACTGTTTTGATCAAAATTGACTTTTTGGTCAAAAGTTGACTTATTGATCAATAGCTTTGTCATTGCCTCATAGATTGACCATTTTGACCAAAAATTCACCAAAGTTGACTTTTTGGTCAAAGGTTGACCTATTGGGTTAATGGGTTGGCCATTGGGTCAAGGATTGACCATTTTGACCAAAGTTAACTTTTGGGTCGAAGATTGACTTATTGGGTCAATAATTGGTCATTAGATCAAAAATTGTCCTTTTGGCCAAATGTTAATCTATTGGGTCAAAGGTTTAGTGATTGGGTCAAGGATTGACCATTTTGACCAAACTTGACTTTTTGGTCAGAGATTGACTTATTGGGTCAATAATGGTCATTAGATCAAAAATGGAATATTTGGACCAAAATTGACTTTTTGGTCAAAAGTTTACCTAGTAAGTCAATGGGTTGGTTATTGGGTCAAGGATTGATCATTTTTTCCAAACTTTACTTTTTGGTCAAAAGTTGACCTGTTGGGTCGATGGGTTCGTCATTGGACCAGAAATTAACCATTTTAACCAAAGTTGACATATTTGGTAAATGAGGTGGTCATTTAGTCAAAAATTGATTATTTTGACCCAAATTGACTTTTTGGTGAAAAGTTGGCCGATTGGGTCAATGAGTTGCTCTTTAGACAAGGATCGACCAATTAGAACGAAGCTGACTTTTTGGTCAAAAGTTGACCTATTGGATCAATGAGTTGGTCATTAGGTCAGAAATTGACCATTTTGACCAAACTTCACATTTTGCCCAAAAGTTGACCTATTGGGTCAATGGGATGGTCATTAGGTTAAGGATTGACCATTTTGACCAAAGATGACTTTTTGGTCAAAAGTTAACCTATTGGGTCAATGGGTTGGTCATTAAGTCAAGGATTGATCATTTTGACCAAAGTTTACTTTTAGTCGAAGATTGACTTATTGGGTCAAAAATTGATCATTAGGTCAAAAGTTGACTATTTTGACGAAAAATGAATTTTTGGTCAAAAGTTTACCCATCATTGGGGTGGTCATTGTGTCAGAAATTGACAAATTTAACAAATGTTAAATTTTTGGTCAAAAGTTGACCTATTGGGTCAATGGGGTGACCATTTGAGTAAAAATTAACAATTTTGTCCAAAACTAAGTTTGTGATCAAAACTTGACCTTTTTGGTCAATGGAGTCGTCATTAGGTCAAAGATTAACCATTTTGACCAAAGTTAACTTTTTGGTCAATAGTGACCTGTTGGGTTAATGGGTTGGTCATTGGGTCAAGGAGTGACCATTTTGACCAAAGTTTACTTTTTAGTGAGAGATTGACTTATTGTGTCAAAATTTGGTCAATAGGTCAAAAATTGACTATTTTGACGAAAAAGGAATTTTTGGTCAAAAGTTTACCCATTGGGTCATTGAGGAGGTCATTGGGTCAGAAATTGACCATTTTAAAAAAAGTTAACTTTTTGGTTAAAAGTTGACCTATTGGGTCAATGGGGTGGCCATTTGAGTAAAAATTGACAATGTTGTCCAAAACTACGTTTTTGGTCAAAAGTTGACCTTTTGGGTCAAAAGGGTGGTCATTAGGTCAAAGATTGACCATTTTGACCAAAGTTGACTTTTTGGTCAATTGTGACCTGTTGGGTCAGTTAGTTGGTCATTGGGTCAAGGATTGACATGTTTGACCAAAATTTACATTTTAGTCAGAGATTGACTTATTGGGTTAAATTTTGGTCATTAGGTCAAAAATTGACTATTTTGAAGAAAAATGGATTTTTGGTCAAAATTTTACCCATTGGGTCATTGGGCGAGTCATTGGTTCGAGAATTTACCATTTTAACAAAAGTTGACTTTTTGGCCAAAAGTTGACTTATTAGATCGATGGGGTGGCCATTAGATCAAAAATTAACTATTTTGTCCAAAATTTAGTTTTTGGACAAAAGTTAACCTTTTGGGTTAATAGGTTAGTATAATGGGTCGAGGATTGAACATTTTGACCAAAGTTGACCTTTTCGTCAATAGTGACTTATTGGGTCGATGATTGGTCGTTAGGTCGAAAATTAGCTTATTTTGACCAAAATTGACTTTTTCGGAAGTTGTCTTATTGGTTCGATGTGTTGGTCATTGGGTCAAGGATTTACTATTTTGACCAAAGTTAACTTTTCAGTTAAAGCGCTTTATTGGGTCCATTTTGACAAAAATTGACTTTTAGGTAAAAGTTGTTCTATTGGGTCAATGGGATGGTCATTAGGTCAAAAATTGACTAAATTGTCCAAAATTGACTTGTTGGTCAAAAGTTGACCAATTGGGTCAATGGGTTGGTCATTGAGTCAAAGATTGACCTTTTTGACCAAAGTCTTTTTGGTCAAAAGTTGACATATTGGGTCGATGGGTTGGTCATTTTGTCAAGGATTGACCATTTTAACCAAAGTTGACATTTTGGTTAGAGATTGACAAATTGGGTCAATAATTGGTCATTAGGTCAAAAATTAACTATTTTGACAAAGATTCACTTTGTGGTCAAAAGTTTATCTATTGGGTTAGTAACCGTCAATGGGTCAAAGATTTACAATTTTGACCCAAGTTGCCTTTTTGGTTAAAAGTTGACCTATTGGGTCAATAGTTTGCTCATTTGGTCAAGGATTGACCATTATGACTAATGTTGACTTTTTGGTCAGAGATTGACTTATTCGGTCAATAATTGGTCATTGGTCAAAAATTGACTATTTTGATCAAAATTAACTTTTTGGTCAAAAGTTGTCTAATTGGGTCAATGGGTTGGTCATTGGGTCAAGAATTGACCAATTTCACCAAGGTTAATTTTCACGTCAAAAGTGAACCAAGTGGGTCAATGAGTTGGTCATTGGGTGAGAAATTGACCATTTTGACCAAAGTAGACTTTTTGATCAAAAGTTGACCTATTGGGTCAATGAGGTGGTCATTAGGTCAAAAATTAACTATTTTGACCAAAATTGACTTTTGGGTCAAAAGTTGACCTATTGGGTAAATGGGTTAGTCATTGGGTCAAGGATTGATCATTTTGACCAAAGTTGACTTTTTGGTCAAAAGTTGACACAGTGGGTCAATGGGTTGGTCATTGTGTCAAGGATGGACCATTTTCACCAAAGTTGACTTTTTTGGTCAATAATTGGTCATTAGGTCAAAAAAACTTTCTATTTTGACCAAAATTTAATTTTTAGTCAAAAGTTGACCCATTGGGTCAATGGGGTGGTCATTGGGTCAATAATTGGCCATGTTGACCAAAGTTGATTTTTTGGTAAAAAGTTGACCTATTCAGTTAATGGGGTGGTAATTAGGTCCAAAATTATCTTTTTTGTCAAAGGTTGACCTATTGGGTCAACGATTGATCATTTTGACCAATGTTGACTTTTTGGTCAAAAGTTGACCTATTTGGTCAATAGGTTGGTCGTTGGGTCAGAAATTGACCATTTTGACCAAAGTTAACTTTTTTGTCAAAATTTGACCTATTAGGTCAATAGGGTGGTCATTAGGTCAAAAATTGACTATATTGGCCAAAATAGACTTTTTGGTCAAAAGTTGACCTATTAGGTCAGTGGGTTGATCATTGGGTCAAGGATTGACCATTTTGACCAAAGTTGATTTTTTGGTCAAAAGTTAACCTGTTGGGTTAATGGGTTGGTCTTGGGTCAAGGATTGACCACTTTGACCAAAGTTGACTTTTTTGTCTGAGATTGACTTATTGGGTCAATAATTGGTCATTATGTCAAAAATTGACAGTTTTGACCAAAATTAAATTTTTGTTTAAAAGTTGACCCATTGGGTCAATGAGGTGGTCATTGGGTCAGTAATTGACCATTTTGACCAAAGTTGACTTTCTTGTCAAAAGTTGATTTATTGGGTTAAAGGGATGCCATTAGGTTAAATGTTGACTATTTTGACCAAAATTGACTTTTTGGTCAAAAGTTGACCTATTGGGTCATAGGTTTGTCATTGGGTCAAAGATTGACCGTTTTGACCAAAGTTGCCTTTTTTGATCAAAAGTTGACCTACTGGGTCATAGGTTTGTCATTGGGTCAAAGATTGACCATTTTGATCAAAGTTAACTTTTTGGTCAAAAGTTAACGTATTTGGTCAATGGGTTGGTCATTGGGACAAGGCTTAACCATTGTGTCAATGAGGTGGTCATTGGGTCAGAAATTGACCATTTTGATCAAAGGTTGACTTTTTAGTCAAAAGTTGACCTATTTGGTCAATGTGGTGCTCATTGGGTCGAGAATTGACCATTTTGACCGAAGTTGACTTTTGGGTCAAAAGTTGACTTGTTGGGTCAATGGGTTGGTCATTTGGTCAAGTATTGTCCATTTTGACCAAAGTTGACTTTTTGGTTAGAGATTGACTTATTGGGTCAATAATTGGTCGTTTGGTCAAAAATTGACTATTTTGACCAAAATTGAATTTTTGGTCAAAAGTTGACCCATTGGGTCAATGAGGTAGCCATTGGGTCAAATGTTGACCTTTTTACTAATGTTGACTTTTTGGTCAAAAGTTAACTTATTGGGTCAATAGGGTGGCCATTAGGTCAAAAATTGACTATTTTGATCAAAATTAACTTTGGTCTAAAGTTGACCTATTGGTCAATTGGTTTGTCATTTTGATCAAAGTTGACATTTTGGTCAAAATTTGTCCTATTGGGCCAATGGGTTGGTAGTTGGGTCAGAAATTGATCATTTTTAACAAAGTTGATTTTTTTGGTTAAAAGTTGACCATTTGGTTCTGACCACCCATTAGGTCAAAATTGACAATATAGACCAAAATAGACTTTTTGATCAATATAGTCAACCTATTGGGTCAATGGGTTGGTCATTAGGTCGAGAATTGAGCATTTTGACTAAAGTTGAGTTTTTGGTCAAAAGTTGACTTCGTTGGATCAATGGATTGGTCATTGGGTCGAGGATTAACCATTTTGACCAAAGTTGATTTTTTGGTCTGAGATTGACATATTAGGTCAATAATTGGTCATTATGTCAAAAATTGACTATTTTGCCCAAAATTAACTTCTTGGTCTAAAGTTGACCTAATGTGCGTTGCTCATTAGGACAAGGATTGACCATTTTTTACCAAAGTTGGCTTTTTGTTCATAAATTAACTTATTGGGTAAATAATAGGTCATTAGATCAAAAATTAACCTTTTCTGACAAAATTGACTTTTCGGTAAAAAGTTTACCTATTGGGTCGATAAGTTGGTCATTGGGTCAAGGATTAATCACTTTGACCAAAGTTGATATTTTGGCCAAAAGTTGACCTTTTCGGTCAATGGGTTGGTCGTTGAGTCAAAAATTGATCATTTAGACTAAAGTTAACTCTTTTGTCAAAAGTTGACCAATTGGGTCAATGGGTTGGTCTTTAGGTCAGAAATTAACCAATTTCACCAAACATAACTTTTTGGTTAAAAGTTGACCTTTTGCGTAATCAGGGTGGTCATTAGGCCAAGGATTGACCATTAGGACCAAAGTTGACTTTTTGGTCATAAGTTGACCTATTGGGTCAATGGGGTGGCCATTTGAGTAAAAATTGACAATTTTGTCCAAAACTAAGTTTTTGGTCAAAAGTTGACCTTTTGGGTCAATAGGGTGGTCATTAGGTCAAAGATTGACCATTTTGACCAAAGTTGACTTTTTGGTCAATTGTGACCTGTTGGGTCAGATAGTTGGTCATTGGGTCAAGGATTGACCTTTTTGACCAAAATTTACATTTTAGTCAGAGATTGACTTATTGGGTGAAATTTTGGTCATTAGGTCAAAAATTGACTATTTTGAAGAAAAATGAATTTTTGGTCAAAATTTTACCCATTGGGTCATTGGGCAGGTCATTGGTTCAGAAATTTACCATTTTAACAAAAGTTGACTTTTTGGCCAAAAGTTGACCTATTGGGTTAATGGGGTGGCCATTAGATCAAAAATTAACTATTTTGTCCAAAATTTAGTTTTTTGACAAAAGTTAACCTTGTGGGTTAATAGGTTGTACAATGGGTCAAGGATTGAACATTTTGACCAAAGTTGACTTTTTCATCAATAGTGACTTATTAGATTCGATGATTGGTCATTGGAGTCAAAAATTAACTATTTTGACCAAAATCGACTTTTTCAAAAGTTGTCTGTTGGGTCGATGTGTTAGTCATTGGGTCGAGGATTTACCATTTGACCAAAGTTAACTTTTCTCGTTAAAAGCCGCTTTATTAGGTCCATTTCGACAAAAACTGACTTTTAGGTAAAAGTTGTTCTATTGGGTCAATGGGATGGTCATTAGGTCAAAAATTGACTAAATTGTCCAAAATTGACTTGTTGGTTAAAAGTTGACCAATTGGGTCAATGGGTTGGTCATTTAGTCAAGGATTGACCTTTTTGACCAAAGTCTTTTTGGTCAAAAGTTGATCTATTGGGTCAATGTGTTGTTCATTGGGTCAAGGATTGACCATTTTAACCAAAGTTGACATTTTGGTTAGAGATTGACTAATTGGGTCAATAATTGGTCATTAGATCAAAAATTAACTATTTTGACAAAGATTGACTTTGTCGTCAAAAGTTTATCTATTGGGTTAGTAACCGTCAATGGGTCAAAGATTTACAATTTTGACCCAAGTTGACTTTTTGGTTAAAAGTTGACCTATTGGGTTAATAGTTTGCGCATTTGGTCAAGGATTGACCATTATGACTAATGTTGACTTTTTGGTCAGAGATTGACTTATTCGGTCAATAATTGGTCATTGGTCAAAAATTGACTATTTTGATCAAAATTAACTTTTTGGTCAAAAGTTGTCTAATTGGGTCAATGGGTTGGTCATTGGGTCAAGAATTGAACAATTTGACCAAAGTTAATTTTCACGTCGAAAGTGAACCGAGTGGATCGATGAGTTGGTCATTGGGTTGAGCGATTGACCATTTTGACCAAAGTAGACTTTTTGATCGAAAGTTCACATATTGGGTCAATGAGGTGGTCATTAGGTCAAAAATTGACTATTTTGACCAAAGTTGACTTTTTGGTCAAAAGTTGACTTATTGGGTAAATGGGTTAGTCATTGGGTCAAGGATTGACCATTTTGACCAAAGTTGACTTTTTGGTCTAAAGTTGACACAGTGGGTCAATGGGTTGGTCATTGGGTCAAGGATGGACCATTTTCACCAAAGTTGACTTTTTTGGTCAATAATTGGTCATTAGGTCAAAAAAACTTACTATTTTGACCAAAATTTAATTATTAGTCAAAAGTTGACCCATTGGGTCAATGGGGTGGTCATTGGGTCAATAATTGGCCATGTTGACCAAAGTTGATTTTTTGGTAAAAGGTTAACTTATTCGGTCAATGGGGTGGTAATTAGGTCCAAAATTAACTTTTTTTGTCAAAGGTTGACCTATTGGGTCAACGATTGATCATTCAGACCAATGTTGACTTTTTGGTCAAAAGTTGACCTATTTGGTCAATAGGTTGGTAGTTGGGTCAGAAATTGACCATTTTGACTAAAGTTAACTTTTTTGTCAAAATTTGACCTATTAGGTCAATAGGGTGGTCATTAGGTCAAAAATTGACTATATTGACCAAAATAGACTTTTTGGTCAAAAGTTGACCTATTAGGTCAGTGGGTTGATCATTGGGTCAAGGGTTGACCATTTTGACCAAAGTTGATTTTTTGGTCAAAAGTTAACCTGTTGGGTCAATGGGTTGGTCTTGGGTCAAGGATTGACCACTTTGACCAAAGTTGATTTTTTTTGTCTGAGATTGACTTATTGGGTCAAAAATTGGTCATTATGTCAAAAATTGACAGTTTTGACCAAAATTAAATTTTTGTTTAAAAGTTGACCCAATGGGTCAATGAGGTGGTCATTTGGTCAGAAATTGACCATTTTGACCAATGTTGTCTTTCTTGTCAAAAGTTGATTTATTGGGTTAAAGGGATGGCCATTAGGTTAAATGTTGACTATTTTGACCAAAATTGACTTTTTGGTCAAAAGTTGACCAATTGGGTCATAGGTTTGTCATTGGGTCAAAGATTGACTGTTTTGACCAAAGTTGCCTTTTTTGGTCAAAAGTTGACCTACTGGGTCATAGGTTTGTCATTGGGTCAATGATTGACCATTTTGATCAAAGTTAACTTTTTGGTCAAAAGTTGACGTATTGGTTTAATGGGTTGGTCATTGGGTCAAGGCTTAACCATTGTGTCAATGAGGTGGTCATTGGGTCAGAAATTGACCATTTTGATCAAAGGTTGACTTTTTAGTCAGAAGTTGACCTATTTGGTCAATGTGGTGCTCATTGGGTCGAGAATTGACCATTTTGACCAAAGTTGACTTTTGGGTCAAAAGTTGACTTATTGGGTCAATGGGTTGGTCATTTGGTCAAGTATTGTCTATTTTGACCAAAGTTGACTTTTTGGTCAGAGATTGACTTATTGGGTCAATAATTGGTCGTTAGGTCAAAAATTGATTATTTTGACCAAAATTGAATTTTTGGTCAAAAGTTGACTCATTAGGTCAATGAGGTAGCCATTGGGTCAGATGTTGACCTTTTTACTAATGTTGACTTTTTGGTCAAAAGTTAACTTATTGGGTCAATAGGGTGGCCATTAGGTCAAAATTGGTATTTTGATCAAAATTAACTTTGGTGCAAAGTCGACTGTTAGTCGATGGGTTTGTCATTTTTGATCAAAGTTGACTTTTTGTCAAAATTTGCCTATTAGGCTGATGGGTTGGTAGTTGGGTCAGAAATTGATCATTTTTACCAAAGTTGATTTTTTTGATTAAAAGTTGACCAATTGGTTCTGACCACCCATTAGGTCAAAATTGACTATATAGACCAAAATAGACTTTTTGGTCAATATAGTCAACCTATTGGGTCAATGGGTTGGTCATTGGGTCAAGAATTGAGCATTTTGACCAAAGTTGAGTTTTTGGTCAAAAGTTGACCTGTTGGATCAATGGATTGGTCATTGGGTCAAGGATTAACCATTTTGACCAAAGTTGATTTTTTGGTCTGCGATTGACATATTAGGTCAATAATTGGTCATTATGTCAAAAATTGACTATTTTGCCCAAAATTAACTTCTTGGTCTAAAGTTGACCTAATGTGTGTTGCTCATTAGGTCAAGGATTGACCATTTTTAACCAATGTTGGCTTTTTTTTCATAGATTAACTTATTGGGTAAATAATAGGTCATTAGATCAAAAATTAACCTTTTCTGACCAAAATTGACTTTTCGGTAAAAAGTTTACCTATTGGGTCGATATGTTGGTCATTGGGTCAAGGATTAATCATTTTGACTAAAGTTGATATTTTGGTCAAAAGTTGACCTTTTCGGTCAATGGGTTGGTCGTTGAGTGAAAAATTGATCATTTAGACTAAAGTTAACTCTTTTGTCAAAAGTTGACCAATTAGGTCAATGGGTTGGTCTTTAGGTCAGAAATTAACCAATTTCACCAAACATAACTTTTTGGTCAAAAGTTGACATTTTGAGTAATTGGGGTGGTCATTAGGCCAAGGATTGACCATTATGACCAAAGTTGACTTTTTGGTAAAAAGTTGACCTATTGGGTCAATGGGTTGTTCATTAGGTCAATAATTGACCATTTTGAGCAAACTTTACTTTTTGGCTAGAGATTGACTTATTGGGTCAAAAAGTGGACATTAGGTAAAAAATTGACTATTTTGACCAAAATTGAATTTTTTGTCAAAAGTTGACCCATTGGGTCAATGGGGTGGTCATTGGGTCAGAAATCGACCATTTTAACATAAGTTGAATTTTTGGTCAAAAGTTGACATATTAGGTCAATGGGGTGGCCATTAGGTCAAAAATTGACTATTTTGACCAAAATTGACTTTTTTGTTAAAAGTTTACCTATTAGGTCAATGGATTGGTCATTGGGTCAAGGATTGACCATATTGACCAAATTTGACTTTTTGGTCAAAAGTTGTCCTATTAGGTTAATGGGTTGGTCATTGGTTCAAGGATTGACCATTTTGACTAATGTTAACTTTTTGGTAAGAGATTGACTTATCGAGTAAAAATTGACTATTTTGAAAAAAATTGACTTTTTAGTCAAAAGTTGACCTATTAGGTCAATGGGTTGAGCATTGGGTCAATAATTGACCATATTGACAAAAGTTGACTTTTTGGTCATAAGTTGAACTATTTTGTTAATGGGGTGGTCATTGGGTCAAAAATTGGCTATTTTGACAAAAGTTGACTTTTTGGTCAAAAGTTGACCATTGGGTCAAAGGATTGATGATTGGGTCAAGGATTGACCATTATGATCAATGTTGGCTTTTTTGTCAGAGTTTGACTTATTGGGTCCATAATTGGTCATTAGGTCAAAAATGACTATTTTGACCAAAATTGACTTTTTGGTCAAAAGTTGTCCTATTTGGTTAATGAGTTGATCATTGGGTCAAGAATTCACCATTTCGACCAAAGTTGACTTTTTGGTTAAAAGCTAACCTATCAGGTCAATGTGTTGGTCTTCAGGTCAGTAATTGATCGTTTAGACCGAAGTTGACTTTCTCGTCGAAAGTTGACTTATTGGGTCAATAGGGTGCTCATGAAGTAAAAAATTATCTATTCTGACCAAAGTTGACTTTTTGGTCAAAAGTTTACCTATACGGTCAATGGGTTGGTCAATGGGTCAAGGATTGAACATTTTGACCAAAGTTGACTTTTAGTCAAATATTGACTTATTAGATCAATAATTGGTCATTAGGTTAAAAATTGACTATTTTGACCAAAATTGAATTTTTGGTCAAATGTTGACCCATTGGGTTAATGCGGTGGTCATTGGGTCAGAAATTGACCATTTTGACCAAAGTTGACTTTTTGGTCAAAAGTTGCCTTAATGTGTCAATGGGGTGGTCATTAGGTAAATAATTGACTATTTTGACCAAATTGACTTTTTGGTCAAAAGTTGACATATTGAGTCAATGGGCTGGTCATTGGGTCAAACATTGACCATTTTGACCAAAGTTGACTTTTTGCTTAAAAGTTGACCTATTGGGTTAATGGGTTGGTCGTTAGGTCAATGACTAACCATTTTAACCAAAGTTGACTTTTTGGTCAAAGATTGACTTATTCGGTCATTAATTGGTCATTAAGTCAAAATTTAACTATTTTGACCAAAATTGACTTTTTATTCAGGAATTGACCTATTGGGTCAATGTGTTGGTCATTGGGTCAAGGATTGAAAATTCTGAGCAAAGTAGAGTTTTTGGACAAAAGTTGACCTATTGGGTCAATGCTTTGGTCATTGGGTCAAAAATTGACCATTTTGACCAAACTTGACTTTTTGGTCAAAAATTGACCTATTGAGTCAAGGGGTGGTCATTAGGTCAAGGGTTGACCATTTTGACCAAAAATTACATTTTGGTCAAAGTTAACCCTATTGGGTAAATGGGTTGATCATTGGGTCAAGGATTGACCATTTGACCAAAGTTTACTTTTTGGTTAGAGATTAACTTATTGGGTAAAAAATTGACTATTTTGACTAAAATTGAATTTTTGGTCAAAAGTTGACCCATTGGGTCAATGGGTTGGTTATTTGGTCATAAATTGACAATTTTGACCAAAGTTGACTTTTTAGTCAAAGGTTGACCGATTCGGTCAATGGGGTGGCCATTAGGTCAAAAATTGACTATTTGACCAAAGTTGATTTTTTTTGTCAAAAGTTGACTTATTAGGTCAATGGGTTGGTCATTGCGCCAAGGATTGACCATTTTGACCAAATTTAACTTTTTGGTCAAATGTTGTCCTATTGGGTCTATGGTTGGTCATTGATCAAGATTAATCATTTTGACCGAAGTTCACTTTTTGATAAGAGATTGACTTATTGGGTCAATAACTGGTCTTTAGGTAAAAAATTGATTATTTTGACCAAAATTGACTTTTTAGTCAAAGTTGACCTATTAGGTCAATGGGTTGGTCATTAGTCAATGTTTGACCATTTTGACCAAAGTTAACTTTTTGGTCAAAAGTTCACCTATTGGGTTAATGGGGTTGTCATTAGGTCAAAAATTGTCTATCTTGACCAAAATTAACTTTTTAGTTAAAAGTTGACCATTGAGTCATTGGGTCAAAGATTGACCATTTTGAACAAAAGTTAACTTTTTGGTCAAAAGTTGAACTATTAGGTCAATGGGTTGGTTACTGGGTCAAGGATTGACCATTTTGATCAATGTTGACTTTAGGTCAGAGATTGACTTATTGTGTTAGTAGTTGGTCAATAGGTCAAAAATTGACTATTTCGACCAAAATTGACTTTTTGGTCAAAATTTGTCCTATTGGGTCAATGAGTTGATAATTGGGTCAAGATTGTCCATTTTTACTAAAGTTGACTTTTTGGTCAAAAGTTGACCTATTGAGTCGTTGTATTGGTTATTGGGTCTGTAATTAACTATTTTGACCAAAGTTGACGTTTTGGTCAAAATTTGACCTCTTGGTTCAGTGGGTTGGTCATTGGGTGAAGAATTGACCATTTTAACCAACGTTGACTTTTTTGTCAGAGATTGACTTATAAGGTCAATAACTGGTTATTAGGTCGAAAACTGACCATTTTGACGAAAGTTGACTTTTTGGTCAAAAGTTGGCCTAATAGGTCAATGGCGTGGCCATTATGTCAAAAATTGACTATTTTGACCAAAATTGACTTATTGGTCAAAAGTTGACATATTGGGTCAATGAGTAGGTCGTTGGGTTAAAGATTGATCATTTTGACCAAAGTTAACGTTTTGTTTAAAAGTTGACATATTGGGTCAATTAGTTTGTCGTTAGGTCAATGATTGACCATTTTGACCAAAGTTGACTTTTTGATCAAAGATTGACTTATTGGGTCAATAATTGGTCATTATGTCAAAATTTGATTATTTTGACCAAAATTTACTTTTTGTTCAAAAGTTGACCTATCGGGTCAATGTGTTGGCCATTGGGTCAAGGATTGACCATTTTCACCGAAGTTGACTTTTTGGTCAAAAGCCGACCTATTAGGTAAATGGGTTGGTCATTGGGCCACAATTGACCATTTTAACCAAACTTGACATTTTGGTTAAAAGTTGACATATTAGGTCAATGGGGTGGTCATTGGGTAAAGATTGACCATTTTGACCAATGTTGACTTTTTGGTCAAAAGTTGAACTATTGAGTTAATGGGTTCGTCATTGGGTCAGAAATTGACAATTTTGACCAAAGTTGACTTTTTCGTCAAAAATTGACCTATTAGGTCAATGAGTTGTTCATTGGGTCGAGGATTGACAATTTTGACCAAAGTTGAGTTTTTGTCAAATGTTGACCTATTGAGTCAAAAGGTTGGTCATTTGGTCAAGGATTGACCATTTTGACCAAAATTGACTTTCTGGTCAGAGATTGACTTATTGGGTCAATAATTAGTAATTAGGTCAAAAATTGACTATTTTGACCAAAATTAAATTTTTAATCTAAAGTTGACCTATTAAGTCAATGAAGTTGTCATTAGGTCAGAAATTGATCATTTTGACCAAAGTTTACTTTTTGGTCAAAAGTTGACTTATTGGGCCAATGAAGTGACTATTATATCCAAAATTGACTATTTTATTTAAAATTGACTTTTTGGTCAAAAATTGACCGATTGGTCAGTAGGTTTGTCGTTGGCTCAAAGATTGACCATTTTTTCCAAAGTTAACTTTTTGTTCGAAAGTTGACCTATTGGGTACAATGGGTTGGTCGTTGGGTCAAGGATTGACCTTTCTGTCTGAGGTTGACTTTTGGGTCCAAGATTGACTTATTCGGTCAATGATTAGTACTAGGTCAAAAATTAATTATTTTGACCAAAATTGACTTTTTGGTCAAAAGTTAACCTATTGGGTCAATGGGTTGGTCATTGGGTCAAGGTTTGACCATTTTGACCAAAGTTGACTTTTTGGTCAGAGATTGAGTTATTGGGTCAATAATAGGTCATTAGATCAAAATTTGACTATTTTGACCAAAATTGACTTTTTGGTCGAAAGTTTACCTATTGGGTCAATGGGATGGTTATTGGGTCAAGGATTGTACATTTTACCAAAGTTGAGTTTTTGGTCTAAAGATGACCTATTGGGTCAAAGGGTTCGTCGTCGGATTAGAAATTGACCATTGTAACCAAAGTTGACATATTTGGTCAATGAGGTGTTCATTTGGTCAAAAATTGACTATTTTGACGCAACTTGACTTTTTGGTTTAAAGTTCGTCGATTGTGTCAATTAGTTGGTCATTAGGTCAAGGATTGAACATTTAGAACGAAGCTGACTTTTTGGCCAAAGTTGACCTATTAGGTCAGTCGGTTAGTCATTGGGTCAGAAATTGACAATTTAGACCAAACTTCACTTTTTGGTCAAAAGTTGACCTATTGGGTCAACGGGGTGTTCATTAGGTCAAGGACCACTTTTACCAACGTTATCTTTTTGGTCAAAACATGACTTATTCTGTCAATGCGTTGGTCATTGGGTCAAGGATTGACCATTTTTTGGTCAAAAATTGACTTATTTGGTCAATGGGTTGGTCGTTTCGTCGGAAATTGACCATTTTGACCAAAGTTGACTTTTTGGTCAAAAGTTGACTGATTATGTCAATGAGGTGGTCATTAGGTCAAAAATTAACTATATTGAATAAAATCGACTTTTTGGTCAAAAATTGACCTATTCGGTCAATGGGTTGTCATTGGGTCAAGGATTGACCATTTTGACCAATGTTGATTTTTTGGTTAAAAGTTGACCTGTTGGATCAATGGGTTGGTCATTGGGTCAGGGACTGACCATTTTGACCAAAGTTGACTTTTTGGTCTGAGATTGACTTATTGGGTCAATAATTGGTCATTAGATCAAAAATTGACAGTTTTGACCAAAAATTCAAAATGAATTTTTGGTCAAACGTTTACCCATTGGGTCAATGAGGTGGTTATTGGGTCAGAAATTGACCATTTTGATCAATGTTGACTTTCTTGGTCAAAATAGTCAAATTTTGGTCATTGGGCCAAGGATTGACCATTATGACTAATGTTGACTTTTTGTCAGAGATTAACTTATTGGGTCAATAATTGGTCATTAGGTCAAAAATAGACTATTTTGACCAAAATTGACTTTGGTAAAAATGGTCAATCCTTGACCCAATGAACAATTCATTGACCCAATAAGTCAACTTTTGACCAAGAAATCAACTTTGGTCTAAATGGACAATTTCTGACCCAATGACCAAACCATTGACCCAATAGAGCAACTTTTAACCAAAAAGTCAACTTTGGTCGAAATGGTAAATCCTTGACCAAATGACCAACCCATTGACCCAATCTGCCAACTTTTCCCCAAAGAGTCAATTTTGATCAAAATAGTCAATCTTTTACCTAATGACCACCTCATTGACCAAATAGGTCAACGTTGGTTAAAATGGTCAATTTCTGCCCAATGATCCACGATAGATATAAGTGCGATGGATGCCAAAACTTGGTTCCGTTTGGATAAATGCGCTGTTGATTTAAGATATGAAAATAATGATTTTCTAATATGGGATACTGCGCAAGTATACGTATCGTTTATCAAGTAATATAGGACTTTCTGATTAAGCCCCGAGATATCAAACCCACAGGAAAAATGTGAAATCTTTAAATGAATCGGAGAAATTATCTTTTTATTTTCTTTAATTATTTTCGAAAAAGTATGTCTTGATTTTGAAAAGTTTTGAAGGTTGATATGTCTTTTGAAATTTTCTTAATAAAAATGCAAAGCAAGAAATTAAAATTACTATAATTAATAACACTGGATGTGAAATACTATTAACTAGAATATCTTTTTCTTTCCTTTCATGAAGTAGTAATAATTCTTAAAGTATTGTCGTGGAAGTATTTAAATTTTTGTTGTGACAGATAGAAGCAAATGTGTTCTTTACCCTTACTTGGTTCTATAAAGAACATAGGTTAATTTGAAATTTATATTGTTTTGAACATGGTTAGGCAGGGAAGATACCAGTCTCTCACTCTAGAGTTCCATCGATTCCCACCACCCGGGGGCTAACTTCTCATAACAAAACTCAAAACTTCAAACCAAATTAAGGGGTTTTAGCCTGTCACACTAAAATCCTCTAATTTTACTACCTTTTATAAAAATATCTTCTAATATTACATTCAATTATATGGACTACAGTTCTCACCCATATAATTTCATGTGATTCTTACTAACTTTTATAAGACAATACCGCATTGGATCTTACATAATCTCAAGAAACTTTACAACTTAACAGGCCAAATTAAGAAGTAAACAAAGTTTTTAGAATCAATCTCCACAACTTCTTCCAACTTTTAAACACTTATACTTTCCACAACAATTCTCTTTAAATTAATTACTTCTCCATTTAAGAAAGAAAAAGATAAAGTAAACTACTCAGAATGCATTGAGAAAATATAAAAACACATTGATTTGAAATTAAAAACAACGATAAGAAAAATAATAAACGAAAACAAGTATTAATAAACTAAATAAAAGTAAACACTTATCTGAAAATCTTCTCCACAAGACTAAGGAAGTTCCTCTGAAACTTTGACTCTTTGCTAAACTACTTCTCAGAGCAAGTCTCCCAACTCTATTGACTCAGAATATAGACTTCAGAATTCAATAAAAACAAATCTAAGAGAAAGAAAAGAAGTGGGAAGAAGAATACTTCACTCCGACAATTTTATCCTTTCTACTCTCTACTCCTACTCCAAATAAAAACTTTTAAAATGCAGTGGAAGAATAATGGAAGTACACTTCAAAATGCAGTGGAGGAGTCTCCTCAAATTGCCTCTCCTAAATCTTTCCTAAGACTCTCTTTAAATAGTAAACCAAAAGCTGCCTTGGTGTCTCTTCAAAATGTGTCCAGATTCAATGTATCTACCAAGGAACGCACCCCTTCATTCAAACTTTCCGCCCAAAGGAAGTTATGGATGTTACCACCAAGATTTGCATCCCATCTCCTTTGAAATGGGTGCCAAATCCATTTGAATCTCAATTTTTAACGACGCTTAGCCGCCAATGCCAAAGTTTTTATTTTTCATTTTTTTGCTCCATATTTGATCCAATTTTGCTCCTTTCATCATGACCATCCATTTTCATCATACCTGCAAAAAACACAAAATACCTTCCATAAAGTACAATATCATTAAAAATAGGTATAAAAATGTGCATAAAAATACTATATATTTTAGGTGTATCAAAATCCCCCAAACTTAAAATGTTACTTGTCCTCAAGTGACAGTTAATCTCATAGATCATTTTAGCATGCAAATTATGTAATGAGTTTCATAGGAAGATAACAAAATTTTGTTATAGAAATTGAATAGTCCAATTTAGAAAAAATTTCAGCAATTAAAACCAACTTAAAGTCTAGATAGTTCTTAAGTAAAAGAAAATGATAAATATAAGTTTCTATCTATTTCAGAAATATTTTTAGATTTTTCAAAATATAGGATTAAAACATTTTTTTTTCAAACTTAAAAATCTTTATTTGAAAACTAATTTTACTTACTATATTACAACTTTAAGCTTTAGATTTTCTTTGAACTTATATCTTAAACTTTAGGTATGAAACCAATTTTTGATTAGGCCCTTAAATCCTCATGCTTCTCCTTCTTTTTCATATACTATATATTTCACTTCTTTTTTTTATAAGGCAAGGATTACTATATCTGGATAGACCTTTAATGATTTTGAATTCCATCCTTCCATTTAAAATAAAGATCAGATATACATCTTTCACTTAGAAATCATAATAATATTATCTGAAAATTACTCTTCAATAAAATAAATTTAAGCTTTAAAGAATAAAAGTCAAATCTTCTATTTATCCAAAAATACAAAACTTCTTACTAAAGATAGTTTAACGTTATTTAACACTTCTTCATTAAGAAAAATTTAACTTTAATTTTTTCATGATTAATATAAATTTTAACTAAATTCTTTTATTCATTTCTATATTCAAAATTTTGTTCCCCTAATATAACTTCATGTACATAATTGTTCTCAATCAAAAATAAGATTTATTTTTAAGTATTCTTGAGAATCAAATAAAATTTTAGGTTTTTGAAAATCTTTGTTTTTAAAATCCCCCTTAAACTTTAAATTTTTAATTAAGATAAAACATTTAAGCATAAGAAATGATACATGGGTGAGAAATAAAAACTTACATATCATGCTTGCGGGAATTTTTAATATCCTAATATGCAAGTATAACAATTTAAATACAGGAGTAAAATGAAATCAAATATAGTTTTTCAAAACATTTTTCTTCGTTTTTTTATAATAATAAGAAAATTAAAAATTTCAGAAGACTTCTACAGTAGTGGAGGTTTTCAAAGCAAATACTCACCAACTAAAATAACACACTGATATAGATAACAGATGATAGTGGAATTTGATGAATTTGAAACATGTAGTTTTCCTAAGTAGAAGTTTCTAATAGTGGTTTATAATTTCCTAACAGTTTTTGAAATTAAAAAATACATATTACTAAAAACTCTGACATAACATACACATAAAAACATTTACTATTACACACTACCACACAACAACATATAAATCAACAATAAAACAACAACAATACCTGAATATGCATAACTGATAAACAATACAACTACAATTTGCATACTATCAAGGTTCACATCACAACACAATCATCAAACAAAATACTAGATAAAGTACACAGTGACATAACACATCAATATAACAACTAAAACAAACAACATACATCTACTTTTCATCCTCCTCATCATCATCAACTTTTGACAAAAAAGTCAACTTTGGTCAAAATGATTAATTTTTGACCCAATAACCACCTCATTGACCCAATGGGTCAACTTTTGACCAAAAATTCAATTTTGGTCGAAATAGTTAATTTTTTACCTAATGACCAATTATTGACCCAACAAGTCAATCTCTGACCAAAAAGTTAACTTTGGTCAAAATGGTCAATCCTTGACCAAATGATAGACCCATTGACCCAATAGAGTCGACATTTGACCAAAAATTCGACTTTGGTCGAAATGGTCAATCCTTAACTCAATGAAGACCCCATTCATCTAATAAGTTATCTTTTGAGAAAAAAGTCAACTTTGGTCAAAATTATCAATTACTCACCCAATGACCAATCCATTGACCCAATAAGTCAATCTCTGACCAAAAAGTTAAATTTGGTCAAAATGGTCAATCCTTGACCCAATGACCAACTCATTGATCCAATAGGTCAACTTTTGACCAAAAAGTTAACTTTGGTCAAAATGGTAATTCCTTGACCTAATGACCACCCCATTGACCCAATAAGTCAACTTTTGACCAAAAATTCAAGTTTGGTCTAAGTGGTCAAATTTTGACTCAATGACCAACCCATTGACCCAATAAGTCAACTTTTAACCAAAAAATCAACATCGGTCTAAAAGGTCAATTTTGAACCAATGACCAACTCATTGACCCAATAGGTTAACTTTTGACCAAAAAGGCAACTTCTTTGAAAATGGTAAATGCTAGACTAAATGACCAACCCATTGACCCAATCTGCTAACTCTTCACCAAAGAGTCAATTTTGGTCAAAATAGGCAATTTTTGACCTAATGATCACCTCATTGACCAAATAGGTCAACATTGATAAAAACGGTCAATTTCTGAGCCAACGACCAACATGTCGACCCAATAGGTCAACTTTTAACCAATGAGTCGTCAAAATGATCAATCCTTGTCCCAATAACCAACCCATATAACCATTAGGTAAACTTTTGGCCAAAAAGTCAACTTTGGTCAAAATAGCTAATTTTTGATCTAATGACCTACTATTGACCCAATAAGTCAATCTCTGACCAAAAAGTCAATTTTGGTTAAAATAATTAATTTTTGACCTAACGACCAATTATTGACCCAATAAATCAATCTTTGACCAAAAAGTCAACATTTGACAAAATTGTTAATCCTTGACCCAATGACCTACCCATTGACCCAATAGGTCAACTTTTGACCAAAAGGTCAACTTTGGTCAAAATGGTCAATCTTTGAGCCAAATACATAGATATTGACCAATGGTCAACTTTTGACCAAAAAGTCAATTTTGATCGAAATAGTCAATTTTTGACCGATGGCCACCCCATTGACCACCTAATAAGTCAAGTTTTGTCCGTAAAGTCAACTTTGGTCAAAATGGTCAATTTCTGACTCAATGAGCACCGCATTGACCCAATGGGTCAACTTTTGACCAAAAATTCATATTTAGTTAAAATATTCAATTTTAGACCTAATGACAATTATTGACCCAACAAGTTAATCTCTGACCAAAAAATTAATTTTGGTCAAAATAGTCAATCCTTGACCAAATGACCAACCCATTGACCCAATAGGTCAACTTTTGACTAAAAAGTAAACCTTGGTCAAAATTGTCGCATTACTGACCCAATGGCAAACCCATTGACCCAAAAGGTCAACTTTTGACCAAAAAGTCAACTTTGGTCAAAATAGTCAATTCTTGACCCAATGACCAACTCATTGATTCGATAAGACCACTTTTGACCAAAAAGTCAATTTTGGTCAATATACTTAATTTTTGACCTAATGACATTATTGACCCAATAAGTCAATCTTTGACAAAAAAGTCAACATTAGTCGTAATGGTCAATCCTTGACCCAATGACCAAGCCATTGACCCAATTGGTCAACTTTTGACCAAAAAGTCAACTTTGGTCAAAATGGTAAATCCTCGAGCCATTGACTAAGACAATGACCTAATAGATTAACTTTTGTCAAAAAAAGTCAATTTTGTGAAAATAGTCAATTTTTGACCTAATGACCAATTATTGACCCAATAGTTAATCTCTGACCAAAAAGTCAACTTTGGTCAAAATTGTCAATCCTTGACCCAATGCCCAACCCATTGACCCAATAGGTTATCTTTTGACCAAAAAGTCAACTTTGTCCAAAATGGTCAATCATTGATCCAATGACAACCCGTTGACCCAATAGGTCAACTTTTGACCAAAAAGTCAACTTTGGTCAGTTTATTCAATTTTTTACCTAATGACCACCCCATTGATCCATTGGTTAACTTTTGACCAAAAAAGTCATAGTTTCGTCAAAATGGTTAATTTCTGAACTAATAACAAACCCATTGACTCAATTGGTCAACTTTTAACCAAAAAGTCAACTTTTGTCAAAATGGTAATCCTTGAGCCATTGACCAGGACAATGACTCTGAGATAATCTTTTCGACATAAAAGTCAATTTTTATCAAAATAGTCAATTTTTCGACTCTAATGACCAATTATTGACCCAATTAAGTAATCTCAGATCAAAAAGTCAACTTTGGTCAAAATGGTCAATCCATGACCCAATGACCAACCCATTGACCCAGTAGGCTAACTTTGAAAAAAGTTAACTTTGGTCAAAATGGTCAATCGTCAATCGTAATGACCAACCCGTTGACCCAATAGGTCAACTTTGGATCAAAAAGTCAATTTTGGTCAGTTTAGTCAATTTATGACCTAATGACAACCCCATAGACCCAATAGGTCAACTTTTGACTAAAAAGTCAAGTTTGGTCATATGATCAATTTTTGACCCAAGGACCCACTCGTTGACCCAATAGGTTAGCTTTTGACAAAAAGTCAATAGGTCAACTTTTGAACAAAAAGTTAATTTTGGTCAATAAAGTCAATTTTTGACCTAATGACCAATTATTGAACCAATAAGTTAATCTTTGACCAAAAAGTCAACTTTCGTCAAAATGGTCAACCATTGACCGAACGACCAACCCATTAACCTAATAGGTCAACTGTTAAACAAAAAGTCAACTTTTGTTAAAATGGTCAATCTTTGAATCAATGACCAACCCACTGAACCAATATTTTAACTTTTGACCCAAAAGTCAATTATGGTTAAAACAATCAATTTTTGACCTAATGGCCACCATATTGGCCCATTAGGTCAACTTTTGACCAAAAAGTCAAGTTTTGTCAAAATGGTCAATTTCTGACCCAATGACCACCCCATTGACCCAATACGTCAACATTTGACCAAAAATTCAATCTTGGTCAAAATACTCAATTTTGACCGAATGACGAATTATTGACCCAATAAGTCAATCTCTGACCAAAAAGTCAACTTTGGTCAAAATGGTCAATCCATGACCCAATGACCAACCCATTGACCCAATAGGTTAACTTTTGACCAAAAAGTAAACTTTGGTCGAAATAGTTAATTTTTGACATAATGACCACCTCATTGACCCAATAGGTCAGCTTTTCACCAAAAAGTCAACTTTGGTCAAAATGGTCAGAATCGACTCTAATTACCAGACACATCGACTCAATTGATTCAACTTTTGACCAAAAAGTCAACTTTAGTCAAAATGGATAATTCTTGACCAAATGATTAACTCATTGACCTAATATGACACTTTTTGACCAAAAAGTCAATTTTGGTCAAAATTGTCAATTTTTTACCTAATGAACAATTATTAACCCAATAAGTCAATCTCTGACAAAAAAGTCAACATTGGTCAGAATGGTCAATCCATTACCCAATGACCAACCCACTGACCCAATATGTCAACTTTTGAACAAGAAGTCAATTTTGGTCAAAATCGTCAATTTTTGACCTAATGACTAATTATTGACGCATAAGTTAATCTTTGACCAAAAAGTCAACTTTGGTCAAAATGGTCAATTATTGACCCAACGACCAACCCATTATCCTAATAGGTCAAGTTTTAAACAAAAAGTCAACTTTTGTCAAAATGGTTAATCTTTAACCCAATGACCAACCCAAAGACCCCATATGCCAACTTTTGACCAAAATTGTCAATTTTGGTAAAAAATGTCAATTTTTGTCAAAATAGTCAACTTTTGACCTAACGACCAATTATTGACTCAATTAGTTAATCTCTGACCAGAAAATCAACTTTGGTAAAAATGGTCAATCGATGTGCCAATGACCAACCCATTGACCCAATAGATTAACTTTTGACCAAAAAGTCAACTTTGGTCAAAATGTTCAATCATTGACCCAATGAACAACCCGTTGACCCAATAGTATGTTTATTCAATTTTTGACCTAATGACCACCCCATTGACCTAATAAGCCAACTTTTGACTGAAAAGCCAAGTTTGGTCAAAATGGTCAATTTCTAACCCAATGACGAACCCATTGACCCAATACGTCGGCTTTAACCAAAAGTCAACTTTGGTTAAAATGGTCATTCCTTAACCCAATGACCAACACATTGACCCAATAGGTCAACTTTTGAACATAAAGTAATTTTAGTCAAAATAGTCAATTTTTGACCTAATAACCAATTATTGACCCAATAAGTCAATCTTTGACCAAAAAGTCAACTTTGGTCAAAATGGTCAAGTACTGACCCAATTACCAACACATTGACCCAATTGGTCAACTTTTGACCAAAAAGTCAACTTTAGTCAACTTTAGTCAAAATGGATAATTCTTGACTAAATGATTAACTCATTGACCCAATATCACACCTTTTAACCAAAAAGTCAATTTTGGTCAAAATAGTCAATTTTTGACCTAATGACCTATTATTAACCCAATAAGTCAATCTCTACAAAAAAATCATCGTAGTCGTAATGGTCGATCCATTACTCGATGACCAACCCACTGACCCAATATGTCAACTTTTCGAACAAAAAGTCAATTTTGGTCAAAATAGTGATTTTCGACCTAATGACCAATTATCGACCCATACGTTAATCTTCGACCAAAAGTCAACTTTTGGTCAAAATGGTCAATTATCGACCCAACGATCAACCCATTATCCAATAGTCAAGTTTTAAACAAAAAGTCAACTTTTGTCGAAATGGTTAATCTTTAACCCAATGACCAACCCAAAGACCCCATATGCCAACTTTCGACCAAAATTGTCAATTTTGCAAAAAATGTCAATTTTTGTCAAAATAATCAACTTTCGACCTAACGACCAATTATCGACTCAATTGAGTTAATCTCCTGACCGTAAAATCAACTTTGGTAAAAATGGTCAATCGATGTGCATGACCAACCCATCGACCCAATAAGATTAACTTTCGACCAAAAGTCGACTTTGGTCAAAATGTTCAATCATCGACTTCGATGAACAACCCGATTGACCCAATAGTATGTTTAGTCAATTTTCTGACCTAATGACCACCCCATTGACCCAATAGGCCAACTTTTGACTAAAAAGCCAAGTTTGGTCAAAATGGTCAATTTCTAACCCAATGACGAACCCATTGACCCAATACGTCGGCATTGACCAAAAGTCGACTTTGGTTAAAATGGTCATTCCTTGATCCAATGACCAACACATTGACCCAATAGGTCAACTTTTGAACATAAAGTAATTTTTAGTCAAAATAGTCAATTTTTGACCTAATGACCAATTATTGACCCAATAAGTCAATCTTTGACCAAAAAGTCAACTTTGGTCAAAATGGTCAAGTACTGACCCAATTACCAACACATTGACCCAATTGGTCAACTTTTGACCAAAAAGTCAACTTTAGTCAAAATGGATAATTCTTGACCAAATGATTAACTCATTGACCCAATATCACACCTTTTGACCAAAAAGTCAATTTTGGTCAATATAGTCAATTTTTGACCTAATGACCAATTATTAACCCATAAGTCAATCTCTGACAAAAAAGTCAACATTGGTCATAATGGTCAATCCATTACCCAATGACCACTTCCGCCGATCAATCATGTCAACTTTTGAACAAAAGTCAATTTTGGTCAAAATAATTAATTTTCGACCTAATGACCAATTATCGACCCACAAGTTAATCTTTCGACCAAAAAGTCAACTTTAGTCAAAATGGTCAATTATTGACCCAACGACCAACCCATTATCCCAATGGTCAAGTTTTAAACAAAAAGTCAACTTTGTCAAAATGGTTAATCTTTAACCTAATGACCAACCCAAAGACTCCATATACTAACCTTACCAAAATAGTCAATTTTTGTCAAAAATAATCTAACTTCTCGACCTAATCACAATTATCAATCCGCAATTAGGTTAATCTTCCGACTGTAAAATCAACTTTGGTTAAAATTGGTCAATCGATGCTTAATGACCAACCCATCGACCAAATAGGATTAACTTTTGACCAAAAAGTCAACTTTGGTCAAAATGTTCAATCATTGACCCAATGAACAACCCGTTGATCCAATAGTATGTTTAGTCAATTTTTAACCTAATGACCACCCCATTGACCCAATAGGCTAACTTTTGACTAAAAAGCCAAGTTTGGTCAAAATGGTCAATTTCTAACCCAATACGTCGGCTTTGACGAAAAGTCAACTTTGGTTAAAATGGTCATTCCTTGACCCAATGACCAACACATTGACCCAATAGGTTAACTTTTGAACATAAAGTAAATTTTTAGTCAAAATAGTCAATTTTTGACCTAATGACCAATTATTGACCCAATAAGTCAATCATCCGACCAAAAGTCAACTTTGGTCAAAATGGTCAAGTACTCGATCAATTACCAACACATCGACCTAATCAGTCAATCTTAATTGTCAAAAGTCAACTTTAGTCAAAATGGATAATTCTTGACTGAATGATTAACTCATTGACCCAATATCACACCTTTTGACCAAAAAGTCAATTTTGGTCAAAATAGTCAATTTTTGACCTAATGACCAATTATTAACCCAATAAGTCAATCTCTGACAAAAAGTCAACATTGGTCATAATGGTCAATCCATTACCCAATGACCAACCCACTGACCCAATATGTCAACTTTTGAACAAAAAGTTAATTTTGGTCAAAATAGTTAATTTTTGACCTAATAACTAATTATCAATCTACAAGTTAATCTTTGACCAAAAAGTCAATTTCGGTCAAAATGGTCAATTATCGACCCAACTGACCAACCCATTATCCCAATATGTCAAGTTTTAAACAAAAAGTCAACTTTTGTCAAATGGTTAATCTTTAACCCAAAGACCAACCCAAAGACCCCATATGCCAACTTTTGACCAAAATTGTCAATTTTGGTAAAAAATGTCAATTTTTGTCAAAATAGTCAACTTTTGACCTAATCACCAATTATTGACCTAATTAGTTAATCTCTGACCAGAAAATCAACGTTGGTAAAAATGGTCGATCCATATACCAATGACCAGACCCATCAATCCGATCAGACAACTTTCGACCGAAAAGTCAACTTCGGTCAAAAATGTTCAGATCATCGACTCCAATGAACAACCCGTTGACCTAATAGTCAGTTTAGTCAATTTTTGACTCTAATGACCAGCCCCATCGATCCAATGGGCCAACTTTTGACTAAAAAGCCGAAGTTTAGTCAAAATGGTCAATTTCTAACCCAATGACTTGAACCCATCGAATCAACACGTGCTTTGACCAAAAAGTCAACTTGGTTAAAATGGTCATTCCTTGACCCAATGACCAACACATTGACCCAATAGGTCAACTTTTGAACAAAAAGTAATTTTTAGTCAAAATAGTCAATTTTTTACCTAATGACCAATTATTGACCCAATAAGTAAATCTTTGACCAAAAAGTCAACTTTGGTCAAAATGGTCAATCATTGACCCAATAGCTAACCCATTGACCTAATAGGTCAACATTTAAACAAATAGTCAACTTTGGTCAAAATTGTAAATCTTTGACCCATTGACCAACCCACAAACCCAATATGTCTACATTTGACCAAAATAGTTAATTTTTGACCTAATGACCACCCATTGACACCTTACCTCAACCTTTGACCAAAAAGTCAACTTTGGTCAAAATGGCTAATTTATGACCCAAAGTCTACCCCATTGACCCAATGGGTCAACTTTTGACCAAATAATTAATTTTCATCAAAATAGTCAGTTTTTGACCTAATGAACAAATATTGACCCAATAAGTCAATCTCTGACCAAAAAGTCAACTTTGTCAACATGGTTAACCTTCACCCAAAGACTCAATAGGTCAATTTTTGACCAAAAAGTCAGTTTTGGTAAAAATAGTCAATTTTTGACCTAACAACCAACCCAATAACCCAGTAGGTCAATTTTTGACCAAAAAGTCAACTTTGGTCAAAATTGTCAATCATTTCCAAATGATTCAAGCCCACCGACCTAATAGGGTCAACTTTTGTCTAAAGTTAATTCTCGTCAAAATAGCTTAATTTTGACCTAAAGACTAATTATTGACCCAATAAGTCGATCTCTTACCAAAAAGTCAAATTTTTTCAAATCATCAATCCTTGACCCAATGACCAACCCATTAACCCAATAGGTTAACTTTTGACCAAAAGTCAAATTTGGTCATAATGGTCAATCCTTGATTCAATGACCAACACATTAACTCAATAGGAAAACTTTTGACCAAAAAGTCAATTTTATTGAAGATAGTCAAGTTTTGACCTAAAAGCCAACCCATTAACCCAATAGGTCGACCTTTGACCAAAAGGTCAACTTTGGTCAAAATGGTCAATTTCTGACCCAATGACCCCCCCCCCCCCCGTTGGCCCAATAGGTCATTTTTTTACCAAAAAATCAATTTTGGTCAAAATAATTAATTTTTGACTTAATGACCAATTTTTGACCAAACAGGTCAATCTCTGACGAAAAACTAAACTTTGATCAAAATGTTCGATACTTGACCCAATGACCAACCCATTGACCTAATAGGTCAACTTTAGTCAACATGGTCAATCCTTGACTTAATAATCATCCCATTTACTCAATAGGTCAGCTTTAGAACAAAAAGTTATGTTTGGTTAAAATGGTCAATTTCTGACCCAACGACAAACCTATTAACCTAATAGGTCAACTTTTAACCAGAAAGTCAACTCGGTCTAAATGGTCAAAATCTGACCCAATGACTAACCCATTGACCCAATAGGTCAACTTTTGACCAAAAATTCATCTTCAATCTAAATGGTCAATCCTTGACCAAATGAACAACCCATCGACTGTCACTCGCCAACTTTTCACCAAAAAGTTAATTTTGAGTCAAAATAGTTAATTGTTGACTACTAATGACAACCGCATTGCCTGCAAAAGGTCAACTTTTGTTAAAATGATCAATTTATGATACAACAACCAACCCATCGACCAAATATGTTAACTCCGACCAAAAAGTTAACTTTGGTCAAAATGATCAATCCACTGATGACCAACCCATTGACCCAACAGGTAAACATTCGACCAAAAAGTTAATTTTAGTCAAATAGTCAAATTTTTTCTATCGACCTATTGGGTTAATGGAGTAGTCATTAGGTAAAAATTAGACTAAGCCGATTCAAAATCGACTTTTTGTCGAAAATCGACCTATTAGGTCGATGGGTTGGTCATGTGGGTCAAGATTGACCATTTCGACCAAAGTTGACTTCTCGGTCAAAAGTTCATCTATCAGGTCAATGGACGGTCAATGGGTCGAGGTTTGACCATTTTGACCGAAGTTGACTTTTTGGTCGGCGATCGACTAATCGGGCAAGTAATCGGTCATTAGGTCAAAATTTTAGTAATTAGACAAAAATTAACTTTTTGGTCAAAAGTTAATCTATTGGGTCAGTGGGTTGGTAAATGGTTCAAGGATTTATCATTTTGACCAAAGTTGGCTTTCTGGTCAAAAGATGACGTATTGAGTCAATGGGTTGGCCATCGGGTCAAGGATTGACCATTATGGCTAATGTTGACTTTTTGGTCAGTGATTGACTTATTGGGTCAATAAATCATCGTTAGAATAAAAATTGACTATTTTGAACAAAATTTACTTTTTCGGTCAAAAGTTGACCTATTGGATTGATGAGTTTCTCATTAGGTCAAGATTTAACCATTTTGACTAAAGTTAACTTTGTGGTCAAAAGTTAACCTATTAGGTTAATGGGTTGGTCTTTGGGTCAATAATTCACAATTTTGACCAATGTTGACTTGCTGGTCAAACGTTGACCTATTGGGTCAATGAGGTGTTCATTGGGTTAAGTATTAACCATTTTGACCAAAGTTGACTTTTTGGTCAAAATTTGCCCTATTGGGTCATTAAGTTGGTCATTGGGACAAGGATTGACTATTTTGACCAAATTTACTTTTGGGTTAAAGATTGAATTTTTGGGTCGCACCGGTGGCATTATGTCAGAAATTGATTATTTTGACCAAAATTAATTTTTTGGTCAAATTTTAAACTATTGGGTCAATGGGTTGGTCATTGGGTCAAGGATTGACCATTTTGACCAAAGTTGGCTTATTGGTCATTGATTGACTTATTTGGTCAATAAAAGGTCATTAGGTGAAAAATTGACTATTTTGACCAAAATTAACTTTTTGGTAAAAAGTTTACCTATTGGGTCAATATGTTGGTCATTGGGTCAAGGAATGAACATTTTGACCAAAGTTGACTTTTTGGTCAAAAGTTGACCTATTGGGTCGATGGTTTGGTTGTTCGGTCGAAATCGCCCATTTAGATCGAAGTCGATTTTTTTGTCAAAAGTCGACATACTGGGTCGATGGGTCGGTCACCGGTCGGAAGTCGACCACTTTCGACCAAACTTGAATTTTAATCGAAAGTTGACCTATTGGGGTAATTGGGGTAGTCATTAGATTGATGATCGATCATTTCGACCAAAGCCGAGTTTTTGGTCAAACTTGACCTATTGGGTCAATGGGTTAGTCATTTGGTGAAGGATTGACAATTTTGAGCAAAGTTGACTTTTTGGACGAAGATTAACTTATTATGTGAATAATTAGTCATTAGATTAAAAATTGACTAATATGACCAGAATTGAATTTTTGGTCGAAAGTTCACCCATTGGGTCAATGAGGTTGTCATTAGGTCACAAATTGACCATTTTGACTAAAGTTGACTTTTTGGTCAAAAGTTGATTTATTGGGTCAATGGGGGTAGCCATAAGCTCAAAAATTGATAATGCTGATCAAAATTGACTTTATGGTCAAAAGTTGACATGTTGACTTTTTGGTCAATAGGTTTGTCATTGGCTCAAAGATTGACCATTTTGACGAAAGTTTACTTTTTGGTCAAAAGATGACCTATTGGGTCAATAGGTTGGTCATTTGGTCAAGGATTGACCATTTTGACCAAAGCTAACTTTTTGGTCTGAGATTGACTTATTGGGTAAATAATTGGTTATTAGGTCAAAAATTTACTATTTTGACCAAAATTAAATTTTTTGTCAAAAGTTAACCCATTGGGTCAATGAGGTGGTCATTAAGTTAGAAATTTACCATTTTGACCAAAGTTGACTCTTTTGTTCAAAACTCGACTTTTTGGGTCAATGGGGTGGCCACTAGGTCAAAAATTACTATTTTGATCAAAATTGACTTTTTGGTCAAAAGTTGACTTATTGATCAATAGGTTTGTCATTGCCTTAAAGATTGACTATTTTGACCAAAAATTCACCAAAGTTGACTTTTTGGTCAAAGGTTGACCTATTGGGTCAATGGGTTGGCCATTGGGTCAAGGATTGACCATTTTGACCAAAGTTAACTCTTGGGTCGAAGATTGACTTATTGGGACAATAATTGGTCATCAGATAAAAAATTGTCGTTTTGGCCAAATGTTAATCTATTGGGTCAAAGGTTTAGTGATTGGGTTAAGGATTGACCATTTTGACCAAACTTGACTTTTTGGCCAGAGATTGACTTATTGGGTCAATAATAGGTCATTAGATCAAAAATGGAATATTTGGACCAAAATTGACTTTTTGGTCAAAAGTTTACCTAGTAAGTCATTGGGTTGGTTATTGGGTCAAGGATTAATCATTTTTCCAAAGTTTACTTTTTGGTCAAAAGTTGACCAGTTGGGTCGATGGTTCGTCATTGGACCAAAAATTAACCATTTTAAACAAAGTAGACATATTTGGTAAATGAGGTGGTCATTTAGTCAAAAATTGACTATTTTGACCCAAATTGACTTTTTGGTGAAAAGTTGGCCGATTGGGTCAATGAGTTGGTCTTTAGACAAGGATCGACCATTTAGAACGAAGCTGACTTTTTGGTCAAAAGTTGACCTATTGGATCAATGGGTTGGTCGTTAGGTCAGAAATTGACCATTTTGACCAAACTTCACATTTTGGTCAAAAGTTGACCTATTGGGTCATTGGGATGGTCATTAGGTTAAGGATTGACCATTTTGACCAAAGATGACTTTTTGGTCAAAAGTTAACCTATTGGGTCAACGGGTTGGTCTTTGAGTCAAGGATTGATCATTTTAACCAAAATTTACTTTTAGTCGAAGATTGACTTATTGGGTCAAAAATTGATCATTAGGTCAAAAATTGACTATTTTGACGAAAAATGAATTTTTGGTCAAAAGTTTACCCATTGGGTCATTGGGGTGGTCATTGGGTCAGAAATTGACAATTTTAACAAAAGTTAACTTTTTGGTCAAAAGTTGACCTATTGGGTCAATGGGGTGACCATTTGAGTAAAAATTAACAATTTTGTCCAAAACTAAGTTTGTGATGAAAAGTTGACCTTTTGGGTCAATGGGGTGGTCATTAGGTCAAGCATTAACCATTTTGACCAAAGTTAACTTTTTGGTCAATAGTGACCTGTTGGGTTAATGGGTTGGTCATTGGGTCAAGGAGTGACCGTTTTGACCAAAGTTTACTTTTTAGTGAGAGATTGACTTATTGTGTCAAAATTTTGTCCATAGGTCAAAAATTGACTATTTTTGACGAAAAGGAATTTTTGGTCAAAAGTTTACCCATTGGGTCATTGAGGAGGTCATTGGGTTAGAAATTGACCTTTTTAACAAAAGTTAACTTTTTTGTCAAAAGTTGACCTATTGGGTCAATGGGGTGGCCATTTGAGTAAAAATTGACAATTTTGTCCAAAACTAAGTTTTTGGTCAAAAGTTGACCTTTTGGGTCAATAGGGTGGTCATTAGGTTAAAGACCAAAGTTTACTTTTTGGTCAATTGTGACCTGTTGGGTCAATTAGTTGGTCATTGGGTCAAGGATTGACCTTTTTGACCAAAATTTACATTTTAGTCAGAGATTGACTTATTGGGTCAAATTTTGGACATTAAGTCAAAAATTGTCTATTTTGAAGAAAAATGAATTTTTGGTCTAAATTTTACCCATTGGGTCATTGGGCAGGTCATTGGTTAAGAAATTTATCATTTTAACAAAAGTTGACTTTTTGGCCAAAAGTTGACCTATTGGGTCAATGGGGTGGCCAATAGATAAAAAATTAACTATTTTGTCCAAAATTTAGTTTTTGGACAAAAGTTAACCTTTTGGGTTAATAGGTTATACAATGGGTCAAGGATTGAACATTTTGACCAAAGTCGACTTTTTCGTCAATAGTGACTTATTGGGTCAATGATTGGTCATTAGGTCAAAAATTAGCTATTTTGACCAAAATTGACTTTTTTCAAAAGTTGTCCTATTGGGTCAATGTGTTGGTCATTGGGTCAAGGATTTACCATTTTGACCAAAGTTAACTTTTATGTTAAAAGCTGGCCTATTGGGTCCATTTTGACAAAAATTAACTTTTAGGTAAAAGTTGATCTATTGGGTCAATGGGATTGTCATTAGGTCAAAAATTGACTAAATTGTCCAAAATTGACTTGTTGGTCAAAAGTTGACCAATTGGGTCAATGGGTTGGTCATTGAGTCAATGATTGACCTTTTTGACCAAAGTCTTTTTAGTCAAAAGTTGACCTATTGGGTCAATGGGTTGGTCATTGGTTCAAGGATTGACCATTTTAACCAAAGTTGACATTTTGGTTAGAGATTGACTAATTGATCAATAATTGGTCATTAGGTCAAAAATTAACTATTTTGACAATGATTGACTTTGTGGTCAAAAGTTTATCTATTGGGTTAGTGGGTTGGTCAATGGGTCAAAGATTTACAATTTTGACCCAAGTTGACTTTTTGGTTAAAAGTTGACCCATTGGGTCAATAGTTTGCTCATTTGGTCAAGGATTGAGCATTATAACTAATATTGACTTTTTGGTCAGAGATTGACTTATTCGGTCAATAATTGGTCTTTAGTCAAAAATTAACTATTTTGATCAAAATTAACTTTTTGGTCAAAAGTTGTCTAATTGGGTCAATGGGTTGGTCATTGGGTCAAGAATTGACCAATTTGACCCAAGTTAATTTTCACGTCAAAAGTGAACCAAGTGGGTCAATGAGTTGGTCATTGGGTGAGTAATTGACCATTTTGACTAAAGTAGACTTTTTGATCAAAAGTTGACCTATTGGGTCAATGAGGTGGTCATTAGGTTAAAAATTGACTATTTTGACCAAAATTGACTTTTTGGTCAAAAGTTGACCTATTGGGTAAATGGGTTAGTCATTGGGTCAAGGATTGATCATTTTGACCAAAGTTGACTTTTTGGTCAAAAGTTGACACAGTGGGTCAATGGGTTGGTCATTGGGTCAAGGATGGACCATTTTCACCAAAGTTGACTTTTTGGTCAATAATTGGTCATTAGGTCAAAAAAACTTACTATTTTGACCAAAATTTAATAATTAGTCAAAAGTTGACCCATTGGGTCAATGGGGTGGTCATTGGGTCAATAATTGGCCATGTTGACCAAAGTTGATTTTTTGGTAAAAAGTTGACCTATTCGGTCAATGGGGTGGTAATTAGGTCCAAAATTAACTTTTTTTGTCAAAGGTTGACCAATTCGGTCAACGACTGATCATTTAGACCAATGTTGACTTTTTGGTCAAAAGTTGACCTATTTGGTCAATAGGTTGGTCGTTGGGTCAGAAATTGACCATTTGACCAAAGTTAACTTTTTTGTCAAAATTTGACCTATTAGGTCAATAAGGTGGTCATTAGGTCAAAAATCGACTATATTGACCAAAATAAACTTTTTGGTCAAAAGTTGACCTATTGGGTCAGTGGGTTGATCATTGGGTCAAGGATTGACCATTTTGACCAAAGTTGATTTTTGGTCAAAAGTTAACCTGTTGGGTCAATGGGTTAGTCTTGGGTCAAGGATTGACCACTTTGACCAAAGTTGACTTTTTGTCTGAGATTGACTTATTGGGTCAATAATTGGTCATTATGTCAAAAATTGACAGTTTTGACCAAAATTAAATTTTTGTTTAAACGTTGACCCATTGGGTCAATGAGGTGGTCATTGGGTCAGAAATTGACCATTTTGACCAAAGTTGACTTTCTTGTCAAAAGTTGATTTATTGGGTTAAAGGTATGGCTATTAGGTTAAATGTTGACTGTTTTGACCAAAATTGACTTTTTGGTCAAAAGTTGACCTATTGGGTCATTGGTTTGTCATTGGGTCAAAGATTGACCTTTTTGACTAAAGTTGCCTTTTTTGGTCAAAAGTTGACCTACTGGGTCATAGGTTTGTCATTGGGTCAAAGATTGACCATTTTGATCAAAGTTAACTTTTTGGTCAAAAGTTGACGTATTGGGTCAATGGGTTGGTCATTGGGACAAGGCTTAACCAATGTGTCAATGAGGTGGTCATTGGGTCAGAAATTGACCATTTTGATCAAATGTTGACTTTTTAGTCAAAAGTTGTCCTATTTGGTCAATGTGGTGCTCATTGGGTCGAGAATTGACCATTTTGACCAAAGTTGACTTTTGGGTCAAAAGTTGACTTATTGGGTCAATGAGTTGGTCATTTGGTCAAGTATTGTCCATTTTGACCAAAGTTGACTTTTTGGTCAGAGATTGAGTTATTGGGTCAATAATTGGTTGTTAGGTCAAAAAATGATTATTTTGACCGAAATTGAATTTTTGGTCAAAAATTTACCCATTGGGTCAATGAGGTAGCCTTTGGGTCAAATGTTGACCTTTTCACTAATGTTGACTTTTTGGTCAAAAGTTAACTTATTGGGTCAATAGGGTGGCCATTAGGTCAAAAATTGACTATTTTGATCAAAATTAACTTTGGTCTAAAGTTGACCTATTGGTCAATGGGTTTGTCATTTTGATCAAAGTTGACATTTTGGTCAAAATTTGCCCTATTGGGCCAATGGGTTGGTAGTTGGGTCAGAAATTGATCATTTTTACCAAAGTTGATTTTTTTGGTTAAAAGTTGACCAATTGGTTCTGACCACCCATTAGGTCAAAATTGACTATATAGACCAAAATAGACTTTTTGGTCAATATAGTCAACCTATTAGGTCAATGGGTTGGTCATTGGGTCAAGAATTGAGCATTTTGACCAAAGTTGAGTTTTTTGTCAAAAGTTGACCTGTTGGATCAATGGATTGGTCATTGGGTCAAGGATTAACCATTTTGACCAAAGTTGATTTTTTGGTCTGAGATTGACATATTAGGTCAATAATTGGTCATTATGTAAAAAATTGACTATTTTGCCCAAAATTAATTTCTTGGTCTAAAGTTGACCTAATGTGCGTTGCTCATTAGGTCAAGGATTCACCATTTTTTACCAAAGTTGGCTTTTTGTTCATAGATTAACTTATTGGGTAAATAATAGGTCATTAGATCATAAATTAACCTTTTCTAACCAAAATTGACTTTTCGGTAAAAAGTTTACCTATTGGGTCGATAAGTTGGTCATTGGTTCAAGGATTAATCATTTTGACCAAAGTTGATATTTTGGTCAAAAGTTGACCTTTTCGGTCAATGGGTTGGTCGTTGAGTCAAAAATTGATCATTTATACTAAAGTTAACTCTTTTGTCAAAAGTTGACCAATTGGGTCAATGGTTGGTCTTTAGGTCAGAAATTAACCAATTTCACCAAACATAACTTTTTGGTCAAAAGTTGACCTTTTGGGTAATTAGGGTGGTCATTAGGTCAAGGATTGACCATTATGACCAAAGTAGACTTTTTGGTCAAAAGTTGACCTATTGGGTCAATGGGTTGTTCATTAGGTCAAGAATTGACCATTTTGAGCAAACTTTACTTTTTGGCTAGAGATTAACTTATTGGGTCAAAAAGTGGACATTAGGTAAAAAATTAACTATTTTGACCAAAATTGAATTTTTTGTCAAAAGTTGACCCATTGGGTCAATGGGGTGGTCATTGAGTCAATGGGGTGGTCATTGGGTCAGAAATCAACCATTTTAACATAAGTTGAATTTTTGTTCAAAAGTTGACATATTAGGTCAATGGGGTGGCCTTTAGGTCAAAAATTGACTATTTTGACCAAAATTGACTTTTTTTTCAAAAGTTTACCTATTAGGTCAATGGATTAGTCATTGGGTCAAGGATCGACCATATTGACCAAATTTGACTTTTTGGTCAAAAATTGTCCTATTTGGTTAATGGGTTGGTCATTGGTTCAAGGATTGACCATTTTGACTAATGTTAACTTTTTGGTAAGAGATTGACTTATCGAGTAAATAATTGGTGGTCTTCAAGGAAAAAATTGACTATTTTGACAAAAATTAACTTTTTAGTCAAAAGTTGACCTATTAGGTCAATGGGTTGAGCATTGGGTCAATAATTGACCATATTGACAAAAGTTGACTTTTTGGTCAAAAGTTGAACTATTTTGTTAATGGGGTGGTCATTGGGTCAAAAATTGGCTATTTTGACGAAGTCGACTTTTGGTCAAAAGTCGACCATTGGGTCGAAAGTTGATCGATGATTGGGTCAAGGATTGACCATTATGATCAACGTTGGCTTTTTTGTCAGAGTTTGACTTATTGGGTCCATAATTGGTCATTAGGTCAAAAATTGACTACTTTGACCAAAATTGACTTTTTGGTCAAAAGTTGTCCTATTTGGTTAATGAGTTGATCATTGGGTCAAGAATTCACCATTTCGACCAAAGTTGACTTTTTGGTTAAAAGCTAACCTATCAGGTCAATGTGTTGGTCTTCAGGTCAGTAATTGATCGTTTAGACCAAAGTTTACTTTTTCGTAGAAAGTCAACTTTTCTGACCAATAGGGTGCTCATTAGGTAAAAAATTATCTTTTCTGACCAAAGTTGACTTGTTGGTCAAAAGTTTATCTATACGGTCAATGGGTTGGTCAATGGGTCAAGGTTTGAACATTTTGACCAAAGTTGACTTTTTAGTCAGATATTGACTTATTGGGTCAATAATTGGTCATTAGGTTAAAAATTGATTATTTTGACCAAAATTGAATTTTGGTCAAATGTTGACCCGTTAGGTCGATGCGGTGGTCATTGGGTCGTAAATTGACCATTTTGACCAAAGTTGACTTTTTGGTCAAAAGTTGCCTTAATGTGTCAATGGGGTGGTCATTAGGTAAATAATTGACTATTTTGACCAAATTGACTTTTTGGTCAAAAGTTCACATATTGAGTCAATGGGCTGGTCATTGGGTCAAACATTGATCATTTTGACCAAAGTTGACTTTTTGCTTAAAAGTTGACCTATTGGGTTAATGGGTTGGTCGTTTGGTCAATGACTGACCATTTTAACCAAAGTTGACTTTTTGGTCAAAGATTGACTTATTCGGTCAATAATTGGTCATTAAGTCAAAATTTAACTATTTTGACCAAAATTGACTTTTTATTCAGGAATTGACCAATTTGGTCAATGTGTTGGTCATTGGGTCAAGGATTGAAAATTCTGAGCAAAGTAGATTTTTTGGACAAAAGTTGACCTATTGGGTCAATGTGTTGGTCATTAGATTGAAAATTGACCATTTTGACCAAACTTGACTTTTTGGTCGAAAATCGACTTATTGGGTCATGGAGTGGATCGATAGGTCGAGGTTGACTCATTTTGATCAAAATTTACATTTTGGTCGAAGTTAACCTATTGGGTAAATGGGTTGATCATTGGGTCAAGGATTGACTATTTGACCAAAGTTTAGTTTTTGGTTAGAGATTAACTTATTGGGTAAAAAATTGACTATTTTGACCAAAATTGAATTTTTTGTCAAAAGTTGACCCATTGGGTCAATGGGTTGGTTATTTGGTCATAAATTGACAATTTTGACAGAGTTGACTTTTAGTCGAAGGTTGACCGATTCGGCTCAATAGACATTAAGCCATTAGATTAATTGACTATTTGACCAAAGTTGATTTTTTTGTCGAAGTCGACTGATTAGATTGATGAGTTGGTCATTGCGCCAGGATTGACCATTTGACCAAATTTGACTTTTTCGGTCAAATGTTTGTCACTGATGGTCTCATGGTTGGTCATTCGATCGAGATTAATCATTTTTGTGAAGTTCACTTTTTGATAAGAGATTGACTTATTGGGTCAATAAATGGTCTTTAGGTAAAAAATTGATTATTTTGACCAAAATTAACTTTTTAGTCAAAGTTGACCTATTAGGTCAATGGGTTGGTTACTGGGTCAAGGATTGACCATTTTGATCAATGTTGACTTTTAGGTCAGAGATTGACTTATTGTGATAATAGTTGGTCGATAGAATTCGAAAAATGACTATTTCGACCAAAATTGACTTTTGGTCAAAGTAGTCATCTATCAGATTGATGAGTTGATAATCGGGTCAAGGTTGTCCATTTTCACTTAAAGTTGACTTTTTGGTCGAAAGTTGACATATTGAGTCGTTGTATTGGTTATTGGGTCTGTAATTAACTGTTTTGACCAAAGTTGAATTTTTTGTCAAAATTTGACCTATTGGTTCAGTAGGTTGGTCATTGGGTGAAGGATTGACCATTTTAACCAACGTTGACTTTTTTGTCAGAGATTGACTTATAAGGTCAATAACTGGTTATTAGGTCGAAAATTGACTATTTTGACCAAAATTGAATTTTTTGTCAAATGTTGACCCATTGGGTTAATGTGGTGGTCATTAGGTCAGAAACTGACCATTTTGACCAAAGTTGACTTTTTGGTCAAAAGTTGGCTTAATAGGTTAATGGGGTGGCCATTATGTCAAAAATTGACTATTTTGACCAAAATTGACTTATTGGTCAAAAGTTGACATATTGGGTCAATGGGTTGGTCGTTGGGTTAAAGATTGATCATTTTGACAAAAGTTAACTTTTTGTTTAAAAGTTGACCTATTGGGTCAATTGGTTTGTCTTTAGGTCAATGATTGACCATTTTGACCAAAGTTGACTTTTTGGTCAAAGATTGACTTATTGGGTCAATAATTGGTCATTAGGTCAAAATTTGATTATTTTGACCAAAATTTACTTTTTTGTTGAAAAGTTGACTATCGGGTTAATGTGTTGGCCATCGGTCGAGGATTGACCATTTTGGCTGATGTTGACTTTTTGGTAAAAGCCGACACTATGGGTAAATGGGTTGGTCATTAGGCACGCAAATCGACCATTTTAACCAAACTTGACATTTTGGTTAAAAGTTGACCTATTAGGTCGATCCGGGTGATCGTTGAGTCAAGATTCGACCATTTTGACCCAATGTTGACTTTTGGTCGAAAGTTAAGCTATTGAGTTAATTGGTTCGTCGTTGGGTCGGAAATTGACAATTTTGACCAAAGTTGACTTTTCGTCGAAAATTGACGCTATTAGGTCGATGAGGTGTTCATTGGGTCAGGGATTGACAATTTTGACCAAAGTTGAGTTTTTGTCGAAGTTGAGTTTATTGAGTCGAGGTTGGTCATTTGGTCGAAGATTGACCATTTTGACCAAAATTGACTTTACAATTCGGGAGATTGACTTATTGAGGTCAATAATTAGTAATTAGGTCGAAAATTGACTATTTTGACCAAAATTAAATTTTTAATCTAAAGTTGACTGTATTGAGTTCGATGAAGTTGTCATTAGGTCGGGAATTGATCATTTTGACCAAAGTTTACTTTTTGGTCGAAAGTTGACTTATTGTTGCTTGATGAAGTGACTATTATATCCAAAATTGGCTATTTTAGTTAAAATTGACTTTTTGGTCGAAAAATTAACCGATTGGTCGATAGGTTTGTCGTTGGCTCAAAAGATCGGGACAGCAATACGTAACTGAACGAAGCATGTAAACAAGCATTTGCATGAAAACCCACACCTTTAGGATAGTCCTAAAACGAAGCAAAAACTAAATTAAAAGTCATTGCAAGATAAAATTCACCGCCACAACATTTTCAAAATATAAAACAACTCAAAATTTAATCACAAATAGAACAACAAAATTCTGACTACAACTAAATTAAAACGTCTTGTTGGATGATCGGGAATACCTCGGATGATGTAACCTACGTGTTGCTAACAAGATTTCCCACGGTCTAAATGAAAGTGTGGAACTCATTCAGTTGAGTTTAGCAAATTCATCTGGACTAAGTGAATCCGATAAAAATAACGATGCCGGAAGGATGGAACCGTGGGATCTTGCTTGGTATTATAATCGAACTTTAAGATTTGTTTAATTAAAATATTAAAAACACACAGTTTTAAGATTTTCTCTAAACCAAAACACTTCTCTCATCTCCTGATTTATGACTTCTAAAACTAAACCCTATGACAACGAGGAGCTCGGAGCATGGTGGGCAGCCGTATCGTCATGTGAAAATACGAGTCTACACTTATTGAAAACTTTCCTTAGAACTAAATAACTAAGTCATAGGACTTCGAGGTAGACTTGCCTAGTGCAGCATAAATCCTCAACTCTTCGTTAGGCATTTGTATGATCATGTCATGTAAATTAAGCCACTAGCAGGTCTTAGGACCTAGAGGTAGTCGTCGATACAACATAAACCCTCGCATCCTTCGGGCTATTTGTATGATTTTATCATACAAATATAAGTCTAACTAATTAAAATTGGCAAGATCAAAACATTAAGTAATATTAGGACTTTCCTAAATTCGGAACGGAACAAATAGGATAGTCGGGGAAATTACGAAAGTTAGCTTCGAATGTTTGTGATTTCTCTAGCACCTATTCCTTTGAATTCCCAAAGTAAAATGTTCCAAACTTGATCCGTTTCCTATTGAAATCCTAAAATTCAATCCCTTGAAAACTTAAACTTTAAAATTCTTGAGAGCGAGAACTTCTACTGATTATTATCGAGAGTTTTCTTAGGTGATTCACGTCATAAGATGTAATTAACTATAGGGGCTTGCCTTATAGGGAATTTTAGAACAGTCGTAAACCTTTGTTTAATGTTTTCATATTAAACGGGGAATTTGTCGGCTTATAAAATTAGTTCGCAGATCGAACGGATGCTCATGAAATCTTCTAGTTTATTTAATCGAGCCTAGTAATGAAACGTGTGTCCCCATTCTTCGGGATAGATACATGGTTTGTGGTGCGGTGCTCGTTTATATAAACTATTCGGGATGTGGTAGTTTGATTTCATATCTTAAAATTTTCAAATTTAAATTATTTTTCAAAATAAAATCTTACTTTTGAATTATTTATTTAAATTAATCCCAAGTCTTGAAACAATTTACGGCGACTCACGTGAGGCTTATTCACTCTCTCCATTTTTAATCAAATAGTTCGCTTTCAAAATCGGCTAAACATCCATGTCCCTAATGGACAAAAGCTACCCTTCTTTCCGTTGGAATACTATGTTCATTTCTACCTTGAACGAGTATAGCCCCGACATTCTCTCGGATTTAGGAGTATTGTTTAGACACCCCTAAACGAGAGAGGTTGAATCCTTTTACCTCATTTACGAGGTAGGGTGGACCCCCAATAGGTGTTAGTTTAGGAGTGATCCTTCGAGTCGAGAAGTCTTGCATAAGACTTTCTTTTCCTTCTAATTGAATCAGATTCATTACCTTCTCTACACCTTTGAACATTCCGTTCTAAATAAACAAACCCTGTAATGAATGACTCTTTTAACAAATATGCATAGACAAGAATGTGTTCGGACTCTTTTCGATTCCTTTCTTTTCGTCACGATGAGAAGAAGCATAACTTGGGATGAGCAATCAGAATCTACCTTGCGAAATGGAAGCCCCAAAGCTGATTTTCTCCTTCACCAGTAATTTGGACCCATTTGTTTACAGGGGATGAAATTTTGCCCGACAATGGGATCATCCGGTTTGGACAGAGATTCGAAAACACAAATGTCGAGATCGCCGACGTTACCCTTTTCGCGATGGACGAAGTGTCGGGCGAAAAACCCATGATTGAGTTCGACCTTCGTCGACTCGAAAATTTCCTCCTCTGTGAAGGATTCCGGGCGAGAGGTACATTTTGTCCAAAGGAGGACTGTTATCTCTACCCCCACTTGGTCTAGTCATCTGCGCACTGCCCGGCTCCGCAATGCAGAGGGGAAGGATTCCAATTTGCAGGCATGTTACCGTGGAGGGTACGATTTCCGTGTGTTTTTGAAATTGGGTCCGGCTGAGGTTCCACCCCTAACACGGACTCGAGGAGGAGAAACGAGAGGCATGAAGATTGCCCGGGAAGGCCATTTCTTGAAGTCGCTTTCTTGAAGAAATCCACAGTACACACCACTACTGAATACATACCATTGTACGAGTATACACCCCTTTTGGAAGGAAGTAGATTCCATCCCCTTTCTGCCGCGGTTGACGAGGAAAATGTGCGGGATGCCTCTACATTACCTCGGCCCGCATACGCAAGCGACGACGGAAAAGAAAAGGGCTAGGGTTACACCACTTGCCGACTACGGTGTGATTGAGAAGTTAGCGAGGAAAGAAAAGATGCCTGTATCGGAAATTTTAAGAAGGATAGGGCGGGTGCCGGCCGTCCCGTCTTGGGCCGCGAGTAGGGTCTGTCGCTGCGGAAAAGGCACAATAAGAAGATGAAGGCTAGTCCCTTTTTGTTGTTTCAGGTTTACGGATCGGGGAGGATACCACAGCTTCCGACGTGGTGACGGACCATCGGTCCTGGGCCTTCTTCTTTGAAGGATGTGGCGTCCCACTCTTAGGCCAATTAAGACCGAAACAATGACCGGAAAGGAAAGTCTCGTCGGGAGACTTGAGTCGAAGTCAACTGCCGCGATAAGGGGACTCATGAAAAGAAACTTGACAATTATCTGCCGCCGTGTTACCAAGGATGTACAGAAAAGACCGGAAGATCTTATGGAAAAGGCTAGACGTATTCGATGGCAAGAAGAGAAGAAAGTTCGGAGATGAAGTGACTCGTCGAGTTCATGGATGATGAATATGCGAAATTAACATGGTTGAAACACGAGAGGCTTCGTCGGCTTCACAAGGTGCTCCTGCAGCGCGAGAAGAGAGGAGCCGGAAGTAATGAGGAGCGGCTTCGAAAGTGATGCGATCGCGAATGGCGAAAAGGATGGAAGAGATGGAAGGACGCAGCACAGCCACTCTCCGGAAGTCGAGGTTCGGCCAGAGAAACACCCCGAAGTTATTCACATTGTAGACAGAGGAAATGAGATTACATCCCGTTAACGGGGATGATCGATTAAAGAAGGATGCAACACAAAGTATGATTCAGGAAAAGGATATCAAGAGCTTGGTGGAACGAGCGAGTGCGAAAGCCTTGGCACAATCGAAGAGCGGAACATCCATTCGGACGGGTAGACTGGCTTTGAAGAATTCGATGCTTGTCAATATCCCGAAAAGGCTTTGTACCACCTACGGTGAACCTTTGATGGAGCCGACCCTCGACGGCATGTTGCACATTTTCGTGCCGGTTGTTGCGATGCCGGCGGAAGTGATGCTTTACTCTTCCGACAATTTGTCAACGGCACATCGAGAGTTGCCTTTGATTGGTATGCGGAATTACCAAACGGTTCGGTAAAGACATTTTCGAATTAGAGAACCTCTTCATCGAAACGATTTGCGGAGCTCGGCACCACATCACTATAGGTGATTTAGTGGTAGAAAGCGAAGCCGAATGAAACCTTGGTGGACTACATACTTCGATGGAGGAATCTAAGTATGAAGTGAGCCACAACTACGAAACCGGCTAGCCTTGATTGGTATTTTACTTAAAAGCATTCATGGCCGATAGCACTTCTCCTCGAGTTCTTATTAGAGCTTTTCGAAGTTGTTAAGCAAGGCCGGAAGCTTGCGAGAGGAGGCGAAGCAATTAAGTTTCACCGATAAAGCGGACAAACAGAAGCACATGAAAACTTTTTGAAAGAGTCGGGATCGTCGCGGCGGTCGATAAAGGCGAACGCGCGATACAAATATCGTCGGAACGGCCGCGACGGCCTCGAAGCGAGTGCCGACGGCCGGAGCCCGGCTATCGGTCATCTCGACGGTATGAGCAACCCCGCCTCATCCACAACGTACGTTTAGGGAGTTCTAGAAGCGAGGGAGTATCCGTTCAAGAATGAGGCGGTGCCGAAAATGTTCAACGCGTGAAGACTCGGATTTTATTGCAGGCTTTAAAAGACCGGAAAAGTCGACGAAAGGTGATCCCAACTTTTTACCGGATGCTTGGGCACAAGATAGAAGATTGTATTACCTTGAAAGTTGGCTCGACGACAATCTTCGGAGAGGAATACTCTTAACGATCCCGAAAAGAATGAAGGAACCCCGAAAGGAGAGTTCCCGTCGATGTTATCTCGACGGATTTCATTGTTCCGATAGATCCGTATGCGGCGATGATGGATGGGCCACCGCTTGGACAAAGTCTTCGAAGAAGGTTTTGGATCACATCCAAACCGCTTCGGTGCGAGCCTCGATTCAGAGTTCGAAAGCTGTCAAGTCGGCGCTATCACTTGCGATGAAGAACCACCTCGACAGAACCCGATTGAAGAAAGAAGAAAATTGACAAAAGAAGAGAAGGCAGAGGCACCTAAGGCTAGACTAGGGGCGTTGCTTATCTAGGATAGTTATTTCGATTCGGGGAGAAATCCCTCGAACCTCGACTCGTATGATTATGCCGCCACTTTCCGGTGGGATCTTATAATGATAAGGGTTATGGCGTTGGCTACGTTTTGGTATTCCCAACAATTACGTAGCCCAACGTGATGTTGACACAATCCGGACGTCGATTCAATCTGAATAACAATTCTCAGATCATACACAATCTCGACGATCACAATGAAGAAGATATCCGCGGGGAGGCTACGAGAGTTCAGCAAGCAACGAATACATTTACGAATTTCGAAGACAAATTAGCGATAGAGTTAGAACCTTCGGACTCCGAAGCTAATCCTGAAGAACGTCGTTCGATTCGGGAGGAGACACCGGCAAACTCAATGCTAGACTTAGAGAAGAAATCACAGAAGTCAACTTAGAAGTGGAAGAGTTCTACCTCGAGAATGGGTCCGAAGGACGAAGGAAGCGAGGTGGTTGTTCGGGAAGAATCAACCCCGGCGGAAAAGTACCCATTCGAGAAGAAAACGAGGCACATGAAAACAAAGTGGACTACAACGTGCTAGCCCATCTTAGGAAACTACCGACGGCGAGCGTCTACGACGCTCTCGTCTTATCGAAAGGAGATGAGAGAAGCTCGATACGAGGCCTTGCTTGATCCAGAAATTTGCTTAGCTCAAATGGCCGGAGAGTCTAGATGAGGTTTGCTCGTTAAAGGAACGACGGGTGTTACCTTCGCGGACAGCCGTCACATTGCACTTGGGACGGCCAGACCCACAATGAGACCGTTGTACATTTCGGATTACAATTGGGAAGTTTACACTCTCAGGTATTGGTGGATCCAGGAGCATCGATCAATATAATGAATCTTCGAACGCTAGCGTACTTGGAAATTGATGCTCGCGAGCTGGCGGACGGAAATGTTATTAAGAGGATTCGGCCAGGAAAGGAGAAAGAGCCCTCGGATGTGCTAATGAAGGTAGGTGACTTAAACGAAAACTGACATCGAAATTTCACATAATTGATTCAGAAACGTCGTTCAACGCTCTATTGGGCCGACCATGGATACATGAAAACCGGATGGTACCATCATCTCACCATCGATGCATCGAAGTACTACGATGGAGGGGAACGGTGCATTAAAGGTGACTTACGACCGTTCTCCGTACATGAAATTGGAATGCATGAAGATGCGGCTTATTATGCACCTCCGAAGAAAACAATCTTCTCCCAGAGATACCATAACAAATGAAGCAAAGGAAATTTGGGACGTGAGAACCTGAAATTCTAGTCGACGGTCGCTCTTACTCCTTACGGCGAGATGGTGAAGGTTTCTCCACAACTCGCATGCGAGGTCGAGACGGGGACGAGGTCGTGGCGGAGACATTAGGACGGTTGGACGGAAGGGAAACCAGCCATCAATGGGTGGGAAGATAGTTCTGAAGAAAAAAAAAAGAAATCAAACAAGAAGCTGACGGCAATAGAGTCGGAAGAAGCCGCAATTCAGAATCCCTCTCGAAGATGAAAGAAACGAAGAATATAAATCGATGTACGAGAAGATTAACCACTATGTACATCTTATGACACGACCCCGATCCATTCTAATAAGATCGAGGGTATGGAAGTCAAAAGAATGCCGTAGCGGTGGTGCAAAGCCAATCAAATTCTACCGTGAGTGCTCCTTCCTCCAAAGCTGTTGAAAATAATGTACAATTTGAAGATGCTCGCCATCGAGTGTGGAATTGCCTTTTGAGTGGTACTCTCCTGTGTTCAAAATTTAATTCGGCGTGGTTTCTTACCTCGACAATGGACGAAAGGGTGATCACAGCATTTTGAAAAATTATGGAATAACTCCGGTCGTCCACCCCGATTCAAAACATGGTCTCGGATTCGGCACGGTAGGATCGGTTGACGATGCGAATTTTGCTTGGTTGTCACTGCGAGTCTAATGAAAAGCTTGCATGGAAACTGCGAAGAACTCGAAGATTTACAAATTGGAGACGCTCGGCAAATTCGAAGAAGAGATCGAATCTCTGATAGATGAGTTAACGGAAGTTAACTTAGGTACTAGCGAAGAACCTAGACCTACCTTTGTTAGCTCCTTACCGATAAAGAAGACTCGAAGAAATAATCAAGTTATTAATGGAATTTAAAAACTGTTTTGCTTAGAGCTACGATGAGATGCCAGGTTTAGCTTCGAGTCGCGGTCCATAAGCTAGGGGTGGATCACAGCACGTTCCGGTCGGACAAGGTCCGAAGAATGCATCTAGAAATCGAACAGCAAGTCATAGGCGAAGTTAAAAAGCTAATAGACGCTAAATTTGTCCGTGAAGAACAATACCCGACTTGGTTAGCCAACGTGGTACCAGTCGGGAAGAAGAATGGTCGGATCGGAATTTGTGTGGATTTGAGGAGATTTAAACAAGGCATGTCCAAAATATGAATTCCCTCTTGATCCCCAGAATTAATGATCGACATCGCTTCAACACATGAAATATTCTCATTCATGGATGGATCTTGAGGATCTGGCCAGGATAAATGGCTCCGAGAATTCAGCTTGACATTCGGCACGTCAGTCACCCTTGATGCTGTTAGTGAAAAACGCGAACGAAAGCTTCTGAGCGTGGATAATAAAAAATTTTGATGATCTTATCCACAATCAAGTCGAATGCTACGTGGATGATGTGGTCATCGAAAGCAAAGTAAAGGAAAACCACGTATGATTTGAGAATTGTTTTCGAACGATTAAGACAATTTAACCTTAAGATGAATCCTTAAAATGCGCCTTCGGCGTCACCTCCGGGAAATTCTTAGGATTCGTTGTCCGGCATCGTGGGTGAAATCGACCCGGAAAAGATTAGTATCTTAGAAATGCCACCTCCGAAAACCTTAAAACAACTACGATCTTTTCAAGGGCGCGTATCTTCGACGCTTTATCTCGGAGCTTGTCGAGTAGGTGTCGGCCTTTCTCGGCATTAGTTAAAAAGGACGCCGAATTTATTTGGGAAGAGAAATGCGAGAGGGGCCTTCGAGGACATTAAACGTATTTAGCGGCACCTCACTGTCTGCGGCCCCGATCTCGAATTAGACCGGCGATACTTTATACGTGGCTTTAGACGACTCTCTCGAAGACCTAGGTAGCCGGAGTCAATGATGAGGGTAAAGAAAATGCTCTTTACTACCTAAGCCGTCGTTTACTTCCGACGGAAATAAGATATCCCGCGATTGAAAAGCATTGTTTGGCCCTGATCTTTGCGCTCGAAATCTCGGGCACTACATGCTTTCTCATAAGGTCAACCTGATCTCGAAATTTAATCCATTGCAATACTTGATGACCGGGATCCCGCGCTTTGCGGCGGACTTGCCGGATGGTCGATGATATTATTGCAATTCGATATAACACTACCGTGCCTGTCGTGCCGTAAAAGGACGAGTCCGCGGACTCCTCGCGACACCCTTTGCGGCGGAATCTCCTCTCAATGACGACTTGCCGGATATGGAACAAATAATGAACCTAGAAGACCCCGATGATCGGCCGGTGGGAATTGTATTTCGACGGAGCATCTTCGGCACATAAGACGAAGAATCGCAAGTGATAGTGCCGGTAAAGGCGGGGATCGGACTAATATTTATAACACGGAGCGGGGATGTTAAGATATTCTACCACTTAACGGAGGCGTGTACAAATAACGAGCGGAATACGAAGCCCTCATAGCAGGTGGAATTAACTATTCGAATGGGTATGAGACATCAACATCTACGAGGATTTGTAGTTAATCATTCAACGAGATCGCGGACGATCTGGAATTTTAAAACCAAGACTCGAGCAATACTTCCGGTATGCCATACAGTGAGTAGGACAGATTCCGAATGTGACAATCTACAAAATTCCCGGAAAAACGTTTTAGCGGATGCGTTAGCCCGTCTCGCAAAAGAATTTTCTTGTTTGCAAGATGAATCGGTGGAAGTGTCGGTTCACGGACGTCGGAGTCCTATCACGGCTCGACATAGACACAATACACAAATCGAGAAAAGGAAAAAGGATCGGTGCGACGGTGACGGAAAACACGGAAGATTGGCGACAACCATTAATGGATTGCACACCGCAAACGGGAAAACTGCCGGACGATAGGTCGTTAGCTAGCGGATCGAAAGAACTGCATCCTACACATTAATAGACAATACATTATACGGAAAGGTCTTTTGATCGAATGTGGCTAAAGTGCCTAAGCGGGTCGAGGGCCCGTGAAATTGTTAAAGAGGTGCATTCGGGACTGCGTGGCGCTCGCGGGTGGTCCGAAGATGAAAATGAAAATTAAAAGACTAGATTACTCTTGGCCCTCGATGGCCAAGTTTGCATGAAAATCGCCAAGAGGCGTCACCGGTGCCAAGTGCACGGAGTGGTTCTACACCAACCTCCAAATGTGCTACATCGAACAATTGCGTCGTGGCCGTTGAATATTGGGGCACGGATATAGTGGGTCCAATAGAACCACCATCTTCAAAAAAGGACATCGCTTCATTCTTGCGGCTACGGATTACTTTTCAAAGTGGGCGGGCGAGTTCCACTTAGAAGTAAAAGCACACCACGTGCTACAATTTTTCGAACCAAGTTGTTTACCGTTTCGGAGTGCCGCGCGAGGATCATCTCGGATAATGGGTCGGCATTCAGAAGCACGCAAATCAACAATTTTGTCGGGAGACACGGAATCGACTGGCGGTATTCAACAATTTACTACCCAAGAGCGAACGGCTTTGGCTGAGGCTTTTAATAAAACTCTCGTTCAAATTTTAAAGAAGACTTTAGACGACGATAAGAAATTGGCACGAGAAGTTATTAGAAAGCCTTATGGGCCTACCAGGACAACCTTCGAACTCCTACTCGAAGCTACACCTTACGTTACGAGATTGTATGGGTCCGGCGAGTGTTACCTTTAGAGGTCCAAATTCCTTCACTCGGGATTGCGGTTGCAAACAAAATCACGGCAGAAGAGAATGCCAATTACGGCTAAGAAGAATTGGAAAGCACAGGAAGGAAAAGACTTGCGAGCGCGACGAATTTAGAAGCATACCGAGGGCTAAGATGGTTCAAGCCCATGACGGGCTTGGTCCGCCCGAGAACCTTGAAAGTTGGTGACTTAGTTCTCGTTCTCAGGCACATTCTTGCACACCGCGAATGGGGAGGAAAATTTGAACCCACTTGGGAGGGACCGTTTGTAGTTGGGGCGATTACACTCGGAGGCTCCTACCCGGTAGTGAATTGCCAAGGAGAACGACATATGCTTAGATCAATGGACGATACTTGAAAAGTATTACGCTACACGATGTTTCGAAGGAATGAATTTTCCATCTAGAGAAGCGCGGGTGAAGTAATTACTTATGGCCCGGTCGAACCCAAAAATAATAAAAAATGTGCTAAAATAAATAAAATCATGATAATAAAGTTTTCTTTGTTCTCTCTTCCCGAATCAAAATCTCTTTCTTTGATCTTATCCCACTTCATTCCTGTTAAATTGAAAAATACGAAAGTAATAAAAAAGCTTGTCTTTAATAAACATTTTCTTAATGTTCTTGTTCTTAGTACGGCCACGATCCTTTTCCTTGTCTTTTCGCGGGGAAATGTCGAGCGGGCGGTTGGTCTGAACTTTGAAATGGGCGTAAGCCTTGCACTCGGCGAAAAGAGGGTGAAGATGGAGCGATAATAGAGATTGACTCGGACTTCGCACAGTGTCTGCAATACGAGAAAGTATTTGGGTCCCGATTGGCCAGAAGGCTTGATCAGACGGTAATGAAAGTGGGTGGCCCAAGCCACCAATCCGGCGGTAAGAAAAAGAAAAACAAACAACATGAAGAGGACAAGAGAATCAAGTGCAGCAGTCGGCTAGAGAGGGCAGGCTTGGCGGCGCCACGCCCACGAAGTCGGGAAATACGAAGAGCTACTCTCACAGCAACTCAACGAAGAAATAAAAATCGCCGTATCCGCAAGATGTTAACTAAATTAGCAGCGGACCAGCGCGGCCCGAGACAGTTGCTACTGCCGGTGCATATGCCGGATGCGGTTCGCGGGAACACGAAGGAAGGAGGCCGGCTCAGGGATAACGAAGAAACCAGGGAAATCTCGAGAAGAATAGAAGAAAGAAGGCTGTATGCCACGAGATAAAGTCACCGGTAATGCATGACCTTGTTGCGAAGCAACCCCGGAAGATGTCCCGACGGACATCATCCCGAGGAGCCGAGGTATGCGGGAGAGCATTGAAGGGATTGAGCCATATATCCTGATCGTCACCGGAGCCTCGCCATTTGCAAATTATTCCAGAATACGAGCTAGAAAGAATACATAATGTCGAGAAGAAAACTTTAGATAACGAGAATCGAGCGGGGAGGATCAATATCTTTAGAAGGCCTCGAGTTACATACGGACGTGTTCTCGGAATACGAACAACAACAAATCGTGGACTGCATCAGGGATTTGAAAAGATGGGCGAGCGAGGTCGCTTAAGAGAAAACACTTACTCGAGAACCTGCAGAGGATGGATGCCGGGGAAGGGGAGGATTACAATACGATGTGGATCTTTCTGACTTCACGGAGAGACGGGGAAGGGAAACCCGCCGGGGATACTCGATCATGGCCGGAGTGGATCCAATACCATTAGTCATTAAAGGATGGTAAAAAGAATGATAGCATGGAGGTACCGCCAGCAGATTGCATACCCAACAGTTCCATCATTAATATTTACAAGAAAGGTGAGCGCATACCCCGCACATAGATCACCACGACTGTCGGACAACTGCCGCACCGGTTCTTTTCGAATGAGTGTAATATCATGTTCGGATCGACCTCCGGATAGCAGGCCCCGGTGAGTTCCGAGGGCCGATCAAAGATACCTGCGGTAGGTTCCGTCATGATGCGGAAAGGGCAACGGAGCGAGATGTCGCTAAACATTGCATACGGGAGTACCCGGTGAAGCGGATCTCGGTTACTTTCGGAAGGATGGATGACGGAAAGCACCTTACCACTTCCGGCCAGACCCGAAGCTAGAGAGCCTCTCCAGGCCTTACGAGCTGCGAGTTACATGTGGAAAATATCACACCTCCCGGCTTGTGTACATCCATACGGCATCATTGCAAAGGATGGCTTGGAAGGTGATGTTATTGACCCATTACCTCCTTATTCGGACATGGATTTTTGTGGATACGCTTTTTGGATGGATCGACGAATCGTATTAGTCCGTTTTGGTATATGGATTATGAGATGTATTCCGGATCGAATTGTATGATGTATTTTCAACATGATTGGAATGAAAGTGATGATGTCGCATTTTTGGCCTTCGCCTCTTTTGTGCAAATTGGTAAGGAAACGCCATTAAAGTTAGCGAACTTCGAACAAAGAACAAAAAAGAAAAAATAAAAAAATAATAATAAAAATAAAATAAAATAAAATAAAAAAAAGAAAATAAAAATATAAATAATAAATAGAGAATTATTTTTCCTTAAAAATCGAACATAAAAATAACTTGAAATCCGCGTGAGCCGTAAATAAAATTCACATGAACATTAAATACACGGCTAAAAAATTTGGAAAGTTAAAGGACAAACAAAATGAAAATGAATCTCAAATCGGATCCTCTAAATTCGTCTTTTCAAACATTTCAAATGTCCAGCTCCAAATCGAAATTTATCTCGAAGCTTTGAAATTCTCTGTCGGGACAACTCTTCCTCGCAAGAGACCCACACTTCGATTTCAGAACCTAAACCTTTTCGTCACATATTTCGACTTTTGTGGCCTACCTTTCTGTATGGAGATCAGTAGGTACATTGACACGGAGCCACGAGCTTTGTCGATTTGGTTACGAGGGCGGCAGGGCGGGTCCCTCTTCGCACAAATAAACTTCCGGGTGGAATCCATTTCCAATTCTCATTAAACTTCCGAGATTGGAATCCATTTCCAATTCTCATTAAACTTCCGAGATTGGAATCCATTCCAATTCTCATTAAACTTAGAGATTGGAATCCGTTTCCAATTCTCATTAAAGTTACGAGATTGGAATCCATTTCCCGATTCTCATTAAACTTCGAGATTGGAATCCATTTCAATTCTCATTGAGATTGGAATTCAGTTCAATTCTCGTTGGCTTTCGAGATTGGAACTTCCGTTTGATTCTCATTAAGTGAATGGTACCTAAATTCCGGTCCTCATTCCAAGATTAATACTTAAACTTGTCTCTTCGGGATTGATACTTAAATTTCAATCCTCACCTCTTTTATATTATCGGTACCTAAATCTCGATTCTAACCCCTTGATCAACACATAAACTCGATTCTCACTCAGTAGTGGGACCTAAATTCCGAGTTTTCCTTGCAATCCCGAGGTTGGAACTTAGGTTTCAATTCTCGAATTTCAAATCAGAATTTTCTCAATTGATTTTAAACCAAACTTGATCTAAATTAAAACTCAAAATCTAAACTTACACATCATGACTTGAACATGAAATGAAACAAAATCTAAATCGAAACTCCCCCGGATCATGTGATTTCGTCACCTCCTTTTCCCTTCCCCGGCGAGAGTTCGGAATCTCAGGTCTTAGAGATATACTTGACACTCCCCGGCGGAAGCTCTTCTACTTCGTCTAAGTTTGTCACTTGGACATGTTTTGGTTTTGTTGATCTTTTCGGTCAACGCCAATACGCGCGGTGTGCTTGGTTAGCACACGCGCGCAGTGGGGGTGCGTTTGTTGACCTCGATTTTGGTGAGGTCTTCTCTTCTTCTCTTAGTACTTAGGATCTAGCCTTAGGCTTTTCCTTTGGCTTATCCTAGAGGATTAGGAGTGGGACCCACCACTTAGAAATTGAGCCACTTCCTAACTCCCTGCGAATTCCACAAACTTGATTGTAGACCTAATCACACAGAGGTTGAAATTAAATGTAGGTTAAGGATGAGTTCAGCTAGGACTCTTTGGCCTTAGGGCCCTTACAGGTGGCTGATGCAGTGAAGAAGTGGAAGCTTACACACACACTACACCTATACACTACACTTTCACACACCTCTTAGAAACACACCCATACCCAATTTGACCTCTAACTCATGCGGTGGTTACATGGATGGTCTTTAACCCACTAGCCCTTGGGCCAGAGGGGTTAGGAACAACATAGTGGAACATGAGTAGGTCCCTTCATGGCTTATGTGGGCTTGATATGGCTTCATGGCTCAGCAAAATGATTTCATTCCCACTTACATTCACCCAAGCTTCAATTTTCCAAATTTTCAATTTTTGACCCCGGGACCCCTACACACTTTAACTGCAATGCCATGGCTCCTTGAAATTTGCGAAATCTTTAAATCACCCAAAAATCCTCAAGACCAATCCTAAACATTTCCTCACCACTCAAATTGATCATCCATAGCTAAAAATACAAAAAAATTCCAAAATACCTCCCGATACCCTCCGAATACCCGAGAAATGCCCCTCTTAGCGAAAAAAAAATCCAAAAATTCAGAAAATTCCCAGAAAATTGCAAAAAATCCCAAATATTCCCAATTTCATTTTGTTCAACTACACCATGGGCCAATTTTGTCAATTTACCCCACTTTGTCGAAAATCCCCATTTTGACCCATTTTCTTGAAAGTGAACCGTGTCGAACCAAAACACCAGTGTGTTAAAATTCGTCCCATTCGATTTCATTCAATTCATTTGTCTCATCATCTAGATGAATCAGTCCATTTGAATTGACATTTGGTTAATTTCACTTTGTACTTAAAGGCCAATTGGTCCTGTTAACTGTCCCAAACTAATGATTATTCAATTTAACCTGAATACTTTCTAAATACTGCAACATCCCATAGTAAAACCTTGTATGATTTGCCCAAAATTTGAGCCCAAACCCGCAATTCAGCCTAAAATCAAAAAGCCCAATTTTGACCTAAGCTTCGAACCTAACCCCGAATAAACCCGAACCTCCAAAATCAAAACCCAGCAAAGCCAAAACATCTTTGAAACACTCCATAAACATTTCCCAACATTTATTTTACATCAGTGCAACCCTAGCCCAACATTGGCCCAAGTTAGCCCAATTTGACCTACATTGGCCCATTTGAAATAAACCCAAATTGACCCAATTGAACCCAAACCACCTTAAATCTATTTAGTGCCTAAGTTGAAACATCCTACAAACCAAAACCAACAATTATTTGGCCCAACCTTTTACAAAAAATTCCCATCCATGAACTCATTCTTAAACCTAAAGGCCCGCTTCCTTAAACCTTTAAAAGTCCACCCAAGACCATTTCGAAAATGAGTTTTTAATCCAAGCCCACACATGACATTTACCCGCATCATCCATTTAATCGAAATCACCCCTAAGTTTAAAATCATCATTAAGCGGAATTTCGAATCAAGCTTCATGAAAATTCTCCACCAAAATACCAAAATTCCTAAATTCTATTTCCATGAAATTGACCAGTATCTGCTTCGCAGAGCGAAGCCATTTGAAGCCATATGAAGCCATGGAAGGTTTGACATGCTTGTGACCTTGAGCACTAATGGCAAAAAGGAGGGCCTCCTTTCCTAATCCTTCATTAAACCTTTTTAACCATAAGCATGTCGCACACTAAACCATGCTTAGCCACCTCACCATGGATGGAGACTTCACCACTCCTTCTCGGTGACCAAGCCCCGATCCTCCCCGGCCGAAATCGAGCTTGGAAGGGGTGCACCGAGCCCGAAATGGTGGGTTGACCCGAACCCGAACGAAAGTGACCTTATCCGTTCCATTCTAATCCGACACCTTTACGCATGGCCCCAATGCCAATTGACTTCACCAGTGGCCCCTGGTGAGATGGTGACCCTTGCTGCCCGACGGCCGCACAGGTCGCCGGAAAACTCCCATGGCGGGAGACATGGGGAGAAGCGAAACTTTGAAATTCTACCTTCTTTGTAGTACCCTTTGCATGCCCGATGGCCACCATCGTGCTGCCCTTGACCTAAGCAGCTGATCCCAACCCTTGGCCACCCACAGGGAACCTCCCGGCCATGCTGTTAAACACCACCTCCTCTCTCGGCCATGAGAGGTGCGGGTAAAACCTTAAGGAAACTCGCAAAATCATTCCGGATCACTCTGCACATAGAGCACTTGATCTCGCAGATTCCAGCCCCCGATTCCCTCCGGCTGAGCTCGATTTTGAGCTGAGCACAACCCGAAAACCAGGACACTTCTTCCACGGTGGATCAATCTTCAAATTGAGCGGGTCCTACACCTTCACCGGACGAGAGGAGAAGTTTTCCCTTGGCTTATCCCGGGCCACCCGGTTGTTCCGGCCTCCAAGCTTTGTGATCGAGCTGTGGTCACTTTCATAGCTAGACAATTCACCGAGGCCAAGGGACTTCATGCGGAGCTTGCTTGGACCCGTCGAGAGGTGACCTGACTCTCGGATCGAAGCACTTCCTTCTCACCGAGCAAAGGTATGAACTCATTCTTCTTCCCGAGCTTACGAGAGATTCTCGAATTTAATTTGAATCGATTTCAATGCATTTTTACCGTATGGATGTATTCGTCTCTTGAGAGCCGAATCCATAGGAGAGCATAAGAACAATCCATTGAGAATCGAGTGAGAAATTAGGGTTAGAAGGTTGACGGTCACGGGTGCGCACCCCGGTCGTGGGCGTGGGCGCGGCCGTCGGATCGAGCGTGTATCGAGCGGACGATGCCGGATCGGCCGGACGACGCAATGGTGCATGAACCGCGGGTCCGGGACGGGCGGCTCGAGATGGCGCGCCCAATCACACCGCGACACGTACCCCGCGGAGGCTGCGGGGTTGGCCCGCGGCGCCGCGTGGATAAGTAGAAAAATAGGTTATTTTTACGTATTTATTTAATTCCTTAAACTTCAAAAATTCATAACTTTGTGTAGGAAAATCATAAAATAAAATAAAAATACCCTCTTGCTCGAGTGAACGAGAGGAGAATAATGTGGAAAAGAGATCATTTTAATTTCATCTAGTATTTTATTTTTAATGATTTATTTACCCTGCATTGTTTTTAATTCTCCATGCATATAGGAAATTCACCATGGCATAAGACCATAGGGCTTTTGAAGCCTACGGGTGGGAACATTCCTGAATTTTCCAAAGTCGAGAGGCCATCCTATGAGAAGTTATTGATTTTTCAAATTCATGTTACTGTTTTGAGTATTTTAAATCCAATAATTAGCATGTTGTGAAATAAATTCTAGGAAAATTTGGTGATGTTTCTTATGACCCGGAAGGGATACATAGGAAAAATAGGTTTTGAATTAATCCCTTGGAATAACCCTAATTGGCTTAAACACCCTAAATGGGTGTTTTACAATTAATTAAGAAGTTGTCATTAAATCAAATTGACTTGAAATCGATTCTCCTTGACCTTTAGGATCAGAGGAACCCACCATAAAAATTTGAAACTGATTGGACTTGGTTAGCCTGTCAGATGGGTTGATTAAGCCGTTTAGCGATTTAAACTTTAAAAATTCATAACTTTTCAAAATACTTTTCAAAAATTCACCAAATTGGTTTTGGCTCTACGATATCAGGGGAATTTAAGAAAATTAAAATTTCAATTTTTAAAAAGTTGATTTTTTGCATTTTTTTTAATGTTTTAATAATTAAAAAACGTAAAAATCACAAAAATAATAAAATTCACCAAAATGTCACATTTGAATTTTAATCACTTGGGAACAAATCCCATATTTTCCTAGGTCCCTATCAAATGATTATTAAATTTTAAAGCCCTAGGTAATTTTAAAATTAAGAAAATGTATTTTCTAGCATTTCCACTAAAATAATTCTAATAAATCAAAAAAAAATCAGAAAATTATAAAAATTGATTCTCTGATTTCCTTGATATCAGAGATTTTTGAAAAATATAAAATTCATTTTTCAACCTGTATTTTATTTTTAAATTAATTAATACTCCAAAACTCAAAATAATTATAATAAAAGAAATATAATTCAAAAAATCACCAAAATTAGTCCAAGTGGTCCTCTGGTCATTAGGAATGTCCCATAATTTTCTTAAGGACAGAGACTTTCCCTTGGTTATATTATTAAATTTTCCTTGGAAATCTCTATTTTCCACCAAAAATAATTACATAAATAAATTAAATACAGAAAAATCACATTTTTCTCCTCTAATGTCTTCATTGACATATGAGTGAAGCCACATAAAAATTTCAAATTCATTTGAGCTCAATTTAATGAGTTATGAAATTATTAAGCTTGAAGGAGCAAAATGGTAATTAAAATTTTAATCCTTAATTAAAACTTTAGGCTTAATAAAATGAAAAGGTAAAATATTTGATCTTAATCTGATTTGGATGATTGAAATTTAAATAATTAAAGAGTAGAAACCTATTAAACAATTCAACAATAATTGAAATGAACTTTAATTAAAATAATTAATTAAATTTGGAAGAATAATAAAATTTGAATTATTAAAATAGGGATGTTATTCGGAAGAAGTTTGCTCTTTAATTTAAGAATCCCTAAATTAATCATCCCAATAATATTTAATTCCTAATTAAAATGATAATCCAAGTTTAAGATTTAAAATGCTAAAAGACTTAATCATTAAATTAAGTTAAGGTTAAATTATTTAAAGCAAACCCTTTTAAAATAAAATATTAAATTAAATTAAATTAAATTAAAACACATTAAATTAAATTAAATCAAATTAAATTAAATTAAATTAAAACATATTAAATTAAATTAAATTACATTAAATTAAATTAAATTAAATTAAATTAAATTAAATTAAGTTAAATTAAATTAAATTAAATTAAACTAAATTAAATTAAAACTAAATCAAATTAAATTAAATCGAAATTGAATTAAATTAGTACAAGCATATTATATTAAATTAACTTAAATTAAATTAAATTAAATTAAACCACATTAAATTAAATTAAGTTAAATTAAATTAAATTAATTAAATATAACATTACTTAAGACATGAAGAATTCAAAATAAATCTAAAACAACTTGAACACTATTCCAAACTTAAATCCATTAACTAAAATTAAATCTGGCTTCCTTGAACATCCATTTGCCCACAGCTCATGATGTCATAACTCTTAAAAAGGAGTGTTAAAAGTGTTACTTCACTTATAGGATATTGAGTAATCTATTCCTTCCGAGCAAGATAACAAAACTTAAACTCCCGGACGATTAATTCATTGTATAATTAAATTCACTTGGACTTAGAATAATCCACAGAAATGTTGAAAAAATGTTTAAGATTAGATGTAAGCACTTCCTGTCTATGATAGGATATTTATAAGAGGCTAATTGAACTTAGTTGTTCTTTGATGAAGAAAATCGTCCTCGAACTAAAATGCAAAGAACCTAGACGTCATAGGAAATGACTAGCTATAGGATTAGGAACTTGGTAGAAAACCATAACCCTTCCCTTAGCTTTACTAGGAACTTACTTTAAATGCTTAAATATTCTAAGCGTGCTTTAAGTGCGGCTTGGGATGACGGGAAGACCTTCGAGGAGTAAACATTACCCAATTTACCTTATTGCAATTTATTTAATCGCATTGCACTTACTTTTCTTGCATGATAAACAAGCATTGCATGAAAACCCACACCTTTAGGATAGTCACATAAAGGCGAAACCAAAACTAAATTAAAAGTCATTACAAGATAAAATTCACCGCCTGACATTTCAAAATATAAAGCAAACTCAAAATTTAATCACAAAGCAGAACAACAAAACTACGACTACAACTAAATTAAAACGTCTTGTTGGATGATCGGGAATACCTCGGATGATGTAACCTACGTGTTGCTACTTGGAGTTTCCAGGTCTAAATGAAAAGAGTGGAACTCATTCGGTTGAGTTTAGCAAATTCATGGACTAAGTGAATCCGATAAAAATAACGATGCCGGAAGGATGGGCAGGTGGGATCTTAGCAGGTGTTGTTATAATCGAAGCTTTAAGATTTTGTTTAATTAAAATATTAAAAACACCTGGATTTTAAGATTTTCTCTAAACCAAAACACTTCTCTCATCCTCTCGATTTATGACTACAAAACTAAACCCACCCCACCCAGCAGCAAGGGAGCTCGGAGCATGGTGGGCACCACGGTCATCGTCATCGGCAAAATCTGAGTCTACTTCGGCAAAACTTTCCTTAGAACTAAATAGTAAGCCATAGGACTTCGAGGTAGTTTGCCTAGTGCAACATAAATCTCAAACTCTTCGTTAGGCATTTGTATGATCATGTCATGTAAATTAAGCCCTAACCGGTCTTAGGACTTCAAGGTAGTCGTGAGTACGACATAAACCCTCACATCTTCGGGGGTATTTGTACTAGATTTCATCATACAAATATAAGAATCCTAACTAATTAAAATTGGCAAGATCAAAACATTAAATAAATATTAGGACTTTCCTAAATTCAAACCAAGCAAATGGGATAGTCGGGAAATTACCAAAGTTCGCTTCGAATCTGTGAGTTTCTCCTACCTTTCTTCCTTTGAATTCCCAAAAACAAAATGTTCCAAACTTGATCCATTCCCTTTATTGAAATCCTAAAATTCAATCCCTTGAAAACTTAAACATTGAAATTCTTGAGAGCGGAGACATCTTGATTATTATCGAGAGTTTTCTTAGGTGATTCCCATCACTTAAGATGTAATTAGCCTCAGGCTTACTTTATAGGGAATTTTTAAGAACCCGGTAAAATAAACCCTGTTTAATGTTTTCATATTAAACGGGGGAATTTGTCGGCTTATAAAATTGGTTCGCGAGATCGGATGTCACAAATCTTCTAGTTTATTTAATCGAGCCCCATCAAGCAATATTGTCTATTCTTCGGGATAGATACATGGTTTGTGGTGCGGTGCTCGTTTATATAAACACTATTCGGGATGTGAGATTAGTTTTGATTTCATATCTTAAAATTTTAATTTAAAATTATTTTCAAAATAAAATACTACTTTTCAAATTATTTATTTAAATTAAATCTAAAATTCGCCGACAATGCTTTAATAAACAAAACGTTATACAGAAGGTCTTTTGATCTGATGTGGCTAAGGTGCCTGAGCGGGTCCGAGGCTCGTGAAATTGCTAAAAGTACACTCGGGACTTTGTGGCGCTCATCAATCGGGTCCAAAAATGGAAATGAAGATTAAAGGACTAGGGTACTGCGTGGCCCTCGATGATGGCCAGGTGCATGAAGATTGCCGAAAAGTTGTCACCGGTGCCAAGTGCATGGAGTGGTTCTACATCAACCTCCAAATGTGCTACATCGACGGTCGCGTCATGGCCATTTGAGTGTTGGGGCACGGATATTGTGGGTTCTATAGAACCGCTTTCTTCGAAGAGGACATCGACTTCATTCTTGCGGTATGGATTACTTTTCTAAGTGGGCGAAGCCGGTACCGCTCGGAGAAGTAAAGGCACATCATGTGTTGCGGTTCTTCAAGAATCAAGTTGTCTACCGTTTCGGAGTACCACGTAGAATCATTTCGGATAACGGGTCCGCATTCGGAAGCACGAAGATCAACAATTTTTCGAGAAGATACGGGATCGGCGGCGTATTTATTCAACAATCTACTACCGAGAGAATGGCTTGGGCGAGGCTTTTAATAAAATTCAGCCAAGTCCTGAAAACTTTGGACGACAACAAGAAAAATTGGCACGAGAAGTTGTTAGAAGCCTTATGGGCCTACGGGACGACTTTCGGGAACTCTACTCGATCTACGCCTTACGCTTTAGTGTACGGGTCCGAGGCCATCTTGCCGCCGGAGGTTCGGCTTCCCTCACTCGAGTGCCGATTCTTGAGAAAGATCACTACGAGAAGAAAATGCCAAATTACAACTAGAAGAATTGGAAAGTATAGAAGGGAAATGACTTTCGGCCATGACGAATCTAGAAGTTTGTATCCCAAGCAGATGATCCGAGCTATATTAAATTAGTCGAGTCCCAGAACATTCAAAGTCGGTGACTTGGTTTTGGTTCTCGAAGACCTATTCTTGCACATCGCAAGATAGGTGGTAAATTTGAACCGACTTGGGAAGGGCCGGTCGTGGTCCGAGACGGTATACTCGGGAGGTTCATACCGGCTTATAAGTTGCGTGGAGAACGACATGCTTCAAATTAATGGATATCTAGAGAAGTATTACGCAACACGATGTTTCGAAGGATGAATCCTCGTTCCTGAAGCACGGGCACGGTAATTACTTATGGCTTGGAGTCAGACAAAAATATAAAAAAAGTGGATGATAAAGAAAATCGTTAAAAAAAATGTTAAAGAAAACATGTGAAATCATGATAATAAAGTCTTTATCCTTCCTTTCGAATCGAGTCTCACTCTTGATCTTTCTTCATCTTTTTCTACTCTATTTAAATTTCAATTAAACGAATAAAAAACTCTTCATTAATAAACAAATTGTTTTTCTTATTGTTCTTGTTGTTAGTACGGCTCTTTGATCCTTTCCTTATTTTTCGCGAAATTTCGAACGGGCGGTTGGTTCGATGAAATGAACTTCGAACAAGAACAAAAGGGAAAATAAAAATAAATGTGAACTCTTTTAAAAAAAAATCTGAATGTCAAAAAAACAAACTACGAATAAACACGAATTCTAAATAAATGCTGAACCACAAATTGAAAATCAGCTAAATCAAATCACAGCAAGCGACTAAGACAAATTCTGAATCTGAAATCCCTAGCCTTCGGCTATTCTCAAATCTCTTTTGACTCTCCATATTTCCTTCCCTCTTTTGAGAAGGTTGTTGAATCCTCTTGACACGAAGGAACCATGAAAATTTTCGATTTGGTTCGATGGCATGAATTCATATCCTTAAAACGAATAATTAGACTTTGATCAATCCTCGTGGGACTTGAAACACTTTCACATCTCATTCCAAATCTTCCGCTAAGCTCATCTCCATAGCAAATTTCAACCCTTTAAACCTTCGGGCGGAACCGGACTCCGGTTCTCTTTAAACCTTGAAGACTTGAACCGATTCAGTTCTCTTTAAACCTTCGAGGCTTGGAACCAGACTCCGATTCTCTTTAAACCTTTGGGACGGAACCCAGTTCCGATTCTCATTAAACCTTCGAGATTCCGAGTTCTCTTTAAACCTTCGAGATTGGAACGATTCCGAGTTCTCTTTAAACCTTCGAGATTGGAACCGGTTTCTAGTTCTCTTTAAACCTTCGATATTGGAACCCGATTCCGGTTCTCTTTAAACCTTCGAGATTGGTACCAAATTTCGGTTATCTCCTTTCAAGGTCGGTAACAAATTCCGACTCTCTTCCCGAGATTGATACCCAGTTTTAACTACGATTCTCTCTCCAGTGGTACCCGATTACAGTTCTCTTCGCGATCTAGAGGTTGGAACTGGGTTCCAATTCATTTTGAATCCAGATTTCCTTAAATTGATTTTAAATTAAACCTCGATCAAAATTAGACTCCCCTAAACAATTCTAAATCTAAACTCACACATAAAAAAAAAACTCATAATAGAAAATGAAATGAAATCTAAATCAAATTTCCCAAATCTTATGATGCGGAATTCACACTCCTTTTTTTCCATAGCGAGAGTTAAGGAACAATTGAATTTAATTGTTCTTCGATGAAGAAAATCATCCTTAAAACCAACCGAGAACCTGAAACGACTGGGCATGAGATTAGGAATTCCGTGACAACCAAAACCCTTCCCTTAGCTTTACCTAGGTATCTACTAAATTAGTAATTAGATTAAAAATTGACTAATTTGACCAAAATTGAATTTTTGGTCGAAAGTTCACCCATTGGGTCAATGAGGTTGTCATTAGGTCAGAAATTAACCATTTTGACCAAAGTTGACTTTTTGGTCAAAAGTTATTTATTGGATCAATGGGGTAGCCATTAGCTCAAAAATTGATAATGTTGATGAAAATTAACTTTTTGGTCAAAAGTTGAGATATTGACTTTTTGGTCAATGGGTTTGTCATTGGCTCAAAGATTGAACATTTTGACCAAAGTTGACTTTTTGGTCAAAAGATGACCTATTGGGTCAATAGGTTGGTCATTTGGTCAAGGATTGACCATTTTCACCAAAGTTAACTTTTTGGTCTGAGATTGACTTATTGGGTAAATAATTGGTTATTAGGTCAAAAATTGACTTTTTTGACCAAAATTGAATTTTTTGTCAAAAGTTAACCCATTGGATCAATGTGGTGGTCATTAAGTTAGAAATTGACCATTTTGACCCAAAGTTGATTGTTTGTTCAAAAGTTGACTTATTGGGTCAATGGGGTGGCCATTAGGTCAAAAATTACTATTTTGATCAAAATTGACTTTTGGTCAAAAGTTGACTTATTGATCAATAGGTTTTTCATTGCCTCAAAGATTGACCATTTTGACCAAAAATTCACCAAAGTTGACTTTTTGGTCAAAGGTTGACCTATTGGGTCAATGGGTTGGCCATTGGGTCGAGATTGACCATTTTGACCAAAGTTAACTTTTGGGTCGATGATTGACTTATTAGGTCGATAATTGGTCATTAGATCGAAATTGTCCTTTTGGCTCGAAATGTTAATCTATTAGGTCAAAGGTTTAGTGATTGGGTCGAGGATTGACCATTTTGACCAAACTTGACTTTTTGGTCGAAGATTGACTTATTAGATTCGATAATAGGTCATTAGATCAAAAATGGAATATTTGGACCAAAATTAACTTTTTGGACAAAAGTTTACCTAGTAAGTCAATGGGTTAGTTATTGGGTCAAGGATTGATCATTTTTCTAAAGTTTACTTTTTGGTCAAAAGTTAACCTATTGGGTCAATGGGTTCGTCATTAGATCAGAAATTAACCATTTTAACCAAAGTTGACATATTTAGTAAATGACGTGGTCATTTGGTCAAAAATTGACTATTTTGACCCAAATTGACTTTTTGGTGAAAAGTTGGTCGATTGGGTCAATGAGTTGGTCTTTAGACAAGGATCGACCATTTAGAACGAGTCGACTTTTGGTCGAAAGTTGACTGATTGGGTCAATGGGTTGGTCATTAGGTCAGAAATTGACCATTTTGACCAAACTTCACATTTTGGTCAAAAGTTGACCTATTGGGTCAATGGGATGGTCATTAGGTTAAGGATAGACCATTTTGACCAAAGATGACTTTTTGGTCAAAAGTTAACCTATTGGGTCAATGGGTTGGTCATTGAGTCAAGGATTGACCATTTTGAACAAAATTTACTTTTAGTCGAAGATTGACTTATTGGGTAAAAAATTGATCATTAGGTCAAAAATTGACTATTTTGACGAAAAATGAATTTTTGGTCAAAAGTTTACCCATTGGGTCAGTGGGGTGGTCATCGGGTCAGAAATTGACAATTTTAACAATAGTTGACTTTTTGGTCAAAAATTGACCTATTGGGTCAATGGGGTGACCATTTGAGTAAAAGTTGACAATTTTGTCCAAAACTAAGTTTTTCGTCAAAAGTTGACCTTTTAAGTCAATGGGGTGGTCATTAGGTCAAAGATTGACCATTTTGACTAAAGTTGACCTTTTGGTCAATTGTGACCTGTTGGGTCAATTAGTTGCTCATTGGGTCAAGGATTGACCTTTTTGACCAAAATTTACATTTTAGTCAGAGATTGACTTATTGGGTCAAATTTTTGTCATTAGGTCAAAAATTGACTATTTTGAAGAAAAATGAATTTTTGGTCAAAATTTTACCCATTGGGTCATTGGGGAGGTCATTGGTTAAGAAATTGACCATTTTAACAAAAGTTGACTTTTTGGCCAAAAGTTGACCTATTGGGTCAATGGGGTGGCCATTAGATTAAAAATTAACTATTTTGTCCAAAATTTAATTTTTGGACAAAGTTAACCTTTTGGGTTAATATGTTGTACAATGGATCAATGATTGAACATTTTGACCAAAGTTGACTTTTTCGTCAATAGTGACTTATTGGGTCAATGATTGGTCATTAGGTCAAAAATTAACTATTTTGACCAAAATTGACTTTTTTTCAAAAGTTGTCCTATTGGGTCAATGTGTTGATCATTGGGTAAAGGATTGACCATTTTGACTAAAGTTAACTTTTCTGTTAAAAGCTGGCCTATTGGGTCTATTTTGACAAAAATTGACTTTTAGGTAAAAGTTGTTCTATTGGGTCAATAGGATGGTCATTAGGTCAAAAATTGACTAAATTGTCCAAAATTGACTTGTTGGTCAAAAGTTGACCAATTGGGTCAATGGGTTGGTCATTGAGTCAAGTATTGACCTTTTTGACCAAAGTCTTTTTGGTCAAAAGTTGACCTATTGGGTCAATGGGTTGGTCATTGGGTCAAGGATTGACCATTTGGACGAAGTTAACATTTTGGTTAGAGATTGACTAATAGGGTCGATAATTGGTCATTAGGTCAAAAATTAACTATTTTGACAAAGATTGACTTTGTGGTCAAAAGTTTATATATTGGGTTAGTGGGTTGGTCAATGGGTCAAAGATTTACAATTTTGACCCAAGTTGACTTTTTGGTTAAAAGTTGACCTATTGGGTCAATAGGTTGCTCATTTGGTTAAGGATTGACCATTATGACTAATGTTGACTTTTTGGTTAAAGATTGATTTATTCGGTCAATAATTGGTCATTGGTCAAAAATTGACTATTTTGAACAAAATTAACTTTTTGGTCAAAAGTTGTCCAATTGGGTCAATGGTTTGGTCATTGGGTCAAGAATTGACCAATTTAACCAAAGTTAATTTTCACGTCAAAAGTGAACCAAGTGGGTCAATGAGTTGGTCATTGGGTGAGTAATTGACCATTTTGACTAAAGTAGACTTTTTGATCGAAAGTTGACCTATTGGATCGATGAGGTGGTCATTAGGTCAAAAATTGTCTATTTTGACCAAAATTGACTTTTTGGTCAAAAGTTGACCTATTGGGTAAATGGGTTAGTCATTGGGTCAAGGATTGATCATTTTGACCAAAGTTGACTTTTTTGTCAAAAGTTGTCACAATGGGTCAATGGGTTGGTCATTGGGTCAAGGATGGACCATTTTCACCAAAGTTGACTTTTTTGGTCAATAATTGGTCATTAGGTCAGAAAAAACTTACTATTTTGACCAAAATTTAATTATTAGTCAAAATTTGACCCATTGGATCGATAAATTGGTCATTAGGTCGATAATTGGCCATGTTGACCAAAGTTGATTTTTGGTAAAAAGTTGACTTATTTGGTCAATGGGGTGGTAATTAGGTCCAAAATTGACTTTTTTTGTCAAAGATTGACCTTTTGGGTCAATGATTGATCAATTAGACCAATGTTGACTTTTTGGTCAAAAGTTGACCTATTAGGTCAATAGGTTGGTCGTTGGGTCAGAAATTGACCATTTTGACCAAAGTTAACTTTTTTGTCAAAAGTTGACTTATTAGGTCAATAGGGTGGTCATTAGGTCAAAAATTGACTATATTGACAAAAATAGACTTTTTGGTCGAAAGTTGACCTATTGGATTCGATGGGTTGATCATTGAGGTCGAGGATTGACCATTTTGACGAAGTTGATTTTTTGGTCGAAAGTTAACCTATTTGGGTCGATGGGTTGGTCATTGGGTCAAGGATTGACCATTTTGACCAAAGTTGACTTTTTTGTCTGAGATTGACTTATTGGGTCAATAATTGGTCATTATGTCAAAAATTGACAGTTTTGACCAAAATTAAATTTTTGTTTAAAAGTTAACCCATTGGGTCAATGAGGTGTCATTGGGTCAGAAATTGACCATTTTGACCAAAGTTGACTTTCTTGTCAAAAGTTTATTTATTGGGTTAAAGGGGTGGCCATTAGGTTAAATGTTGACTATTTTGACCAAAATTGACTTTTTGGCCAAAAGTTGACCTATTGGGTCATAAGTTTGTCATTGGGTCAAAGATTGACCGTTTTGACCAAAGTTGACTTCTTTGGTCAAAACTTGACCTACTGGGTCATATGTTTGTCAATGGGTCAAAGATTGACCATTTTGATCAAAGTTAACTTTTTGGTCAAAAGTTGACGTATTGGGTCAATGGGTCGGTCATTGGGACAAGGCTTAACCATTATGTCGATGAGGTGGTCATTGGGTCGAAATTGACCATTTTGATCGAAGGTTGACTTTTTAGTCAAAAGTTGACCTATTTGGTCAATGTGGTGCTCATTGGGTCGAGAATTGACCATTTTGACCAAAGTTGACTTTTGGGTCAAAAGTTAACCTATTGGGTCAATGGGTTGGTCATTTGGTCAAGTATTGTCCATTTTAACCAAAGTTGACTTTTTGGTCAGAGATTGACTTATTGGGTCAATAATTGGTCATTAGGACAAAAATTGATTATTTTGACCAAAATTGAATTTTTGGTCAAAAGTTGACCCATTGGGTCAATGAGGTAGCCATTGGGTCAAATGTTGACCTTTTTACTAATGTTGACTTTTTGGTCAAAAGTTAACTTATTGGGTCAATAGGGTAGCCATTTGGTCGAAATGGTTATTTTGATCAAAATTAACTTTGATCTAAAGTTGACTGTTGATTCGATGGGTTTGTCATTTTGATCGAAGTTGACTTTTTTGTCAAATTTGCTCTTATTAGACTGATGGGTTGATCGTTAGGTCAGAAATTGATCATTTTTAACAAAGTTGATTTTTTTGTTAAAAGTTGACCGATTGGTTCGACCACACCATTCAGTCAAAATTGACTATATAGATCGAAATAGACTTTTGGATCGATATAAGTCGACCTATTAGGTCGATGGGTTGGTCATTGGGTCGAGAATTGAGCATTTTGACCAAAGTTGAGTTTTTTGTCAAAAGTTGACTCGTTGGATCGATGGATTGGTCATTGGGTCGAGGATTAACCATTTTGACCAAAGTTGATTTTTTGGTCCGAGATTGACATATTAGAGTCGATAATTGGTCATTATGTAAAGAATTGATTTATTTTGCCCAAAATTAATTTCTTGGTCTAAAAGTTGACCTGATGTGCGTTGCTCATTAGGTCAAGGATTCACCATTTTTTACCAAAGTTGGCTTTTTGTTCATAGATTAACTTATTGGGTAAATAATAGGTCATTAGATCAAAAATTAACCTTTTCTGACCAAAATTGACTTTTTCGGTAAAAAGTTTACCATTGGGTGGATAAGTTGGTCATTGGGTCAAGTTTAATCATTTTGACCAAAGTTGACATTTTGGTCAAAAGTTGACCTTTTCAGTCAATGGGTTGGTCGTTGAGTAAAAAATTGATCATTTAGACTAAAGTTGACTCTTTTGTCAAAAGTTGACCAATTGGGTTAATGGGTTAGTCTTTGGGTCAGAAATTAACCAATTTCACCAAACATAACTTTTTTGGTCAAAAGTTAACCTTTTGGGTAATTGGGGTGGTCATTAGGTCAAGGATTGACCATTATGACCAAAGTTGACTATTTGGTCAAAAGTTGACCTATTGGGTCAATGGGTTGTTCATTAGGTCAAGAATTGACCATTTTGAGCAAACTTTACTTTTTGGCTAGAGATTGACTTATTATGTCAAAAAGTGGACATTAGGTAAAAAGTTGACTATTTTGACCAAAATTGAATTTTTTGTCAAAAGTTGACCCATTGGGTCAATGGGGTGGTCATTGGGTCAATGGATTGACCATATTGACCAAATTTGACTTTTTGGTCAAAAGTTGCCTATTAGGTTAATGGGTTGGTCATTGGGTCAAGGATTGACCATTTTGACTAATGTTATCTTTTTGGTAAGGGATTGACTTATCGAGTAAATAATTGGTCTTCAAGGAAAAAATTGACTATTTTGACAAAAATTGACTTTTTAGTCAAAAGTTGACCTGTTAGGTCAATGGGTTGAGCGTTGGGTCAATAATTGACCATATTGACCAAAGTTGACTTTTTGGTCAAAAGTTGAACTATTTTGTTAATGGGGTGGTCATTGGGTCAAAAATTGGCTATTTTGATAAAAAGTTGCCTTTTTGGTCAAAAGTTGACCATTGGGTCAAAGGGTTGATGATTGGGTCAAGGATTGACCATTATGATCAATGTTGGCTTTTTTGTCAGAGTTTGACTTATTGGGTCCATAATTGGTCATTAGGTCAAAATTTGACTATTTTGACCAAAATTGACATTTTGGTCAAAAGTTGTCCTATTTGGTTAATGAGTTGATCATTGGGTCAAGAATTCACCATTTCGACTAAAGTTAACTTTTTGGTTAAAAGCTAACCTATTAGGTCAATGTGTTGGTCTTCAGGTCAGTAATTGATCGTTTAGACCAAAGTTGACTTTTTCGTCGAAAGTTGACCTATTAGGTCATTGGGGTGCTCATTAGGTAAAAAATTATTTATTCTGACCAAAGTTGACATTTTGGTCAAAAGTTTACCTATACGGTCAATGGGTTGGTCAATGGGTCAAGGATTGAACATTTTGACCAAAGTTGACTTTCTAGTCAGATATTGACTTATTGGGTCAATAATTAGTCATTAGTTTAAAAATTGACTATTTTGACCAAAATTGAATTTTTGGTCAAATGTTGACCCATTGGGTCAATGCGGTGGTCATTGGGTCAGAAATTGACCATTTTGACCAAAGTTGACTTTTTGGTCAAAAGTTGCCTTAATGTGTCAATGGGGTGGTCATTAGGTAAATAATTGACTATTTTGACGAAATTGACTTTTTGGTCAAAAGTTGACATATTGAGTCAATGGGTTGATCATTGGGTCGAACATTGACCATTTTGACCAAAGTTGACTTTTTGCTTAAAAGTTGAC